>PVIC010052511.1:0-12151 GCA_004025085.1 Thryonomys swinderianus | reverse complement strand
AGCTTTTATAGAGTGGGAAATTTCTATAGGAAACTTGGTGTGCGAATGTGATGAGGGGAAGGAATAAATATAATACAGAAAGAAAATAAAAGAGCATGTATAAAGGGGGTGAGGAGGTGGGGGTGGGTAGGGATATGGGTAAAAATGAGAATTAACTTTTGTCATATACTGGTACAAATTCCCCAGTGTTATACGTGATTTTGAGATGTATATAAATTGTACCAGTAAAGAATTCAATTAAAAAAAAAGAATTTGCTGTTCTTTCCCCTAGTGATTAGGTTGATCAACAAACTCTATTGTGATGCGCTGAGAGTGAAGTTATTCTTGTCTCTTGACTGCTTATTCTAATGATCTAATAGACTGGGAATGGCAAAGGAAAGTGGCCTTCAGAAAGTAGAAATAGGGAAGTTTCATTTTCTACAAGTAGAAAGAACTAGTTGTAGGCCCAGTGTGAAGGTTAAATCACTACTGTTTTTTTTTTTTTTTTTTTGCTGATTCTGCAGTTCTTTGTTTCCAATCTCTAACTATGACTATAGGCAATTGTTAGCTGCTTCTGACATCACTGATGTCCTTGAAATCTGTGTAAGTATAGTGCTGTGAATAAACTCAGGGCCTTTCGGTATTGACTGATTGGTCCTCCTGAGCCCATACTGTCCTGTTTTCTTTCTTTTCTCAGTCTGCACCCCTTGACTTTGCGACCCGCTGTTTTGTCTGGCAGGCTCTGGCATATCCCCAGCAGGAGAATAGCAGGGTCAAATGGAGCCTCTAATCCTAGTTTTTTGAGGAATCACCACAATGGTTACACCAGTCTTCATTCCCACCAACAGTAGAGAAGGGTTCCTTCCTCCCTAAAGCCTCACCAGCATTTATTGCTGGTTAATTTTGCAGTAGCAGCCATTCTCTGTGGAGTGACATGAAATCTCAGTGTTGTTTTCATCTGCATCTCTCAAATGACCAGTTGTGGCCAAACCTTTCTCCAGGTGCTTCTACTTATTTTCTGTCTGTCTGTCTGTCTGTCTGTCTGTCTGTCTGTCTCTCTGTCTCTCTCTGTCTCTCTGTCTGTCTCTCTCTCCTCCCCCACCCCCGGACAAAAAGAGGCCATGCGCCTTTAAGAAACCATAGCAACGCATAGATGCAGGTGACAGGTGACATAGGTGATGCAGACCAATCATACATGGCTAAATGCTGTTTCTGCCTTTGTGCCTAATCACACCCCACCGTGAGCACTGTGCCCGCCCTCATCCTATCACATCCCAAGGCGCCCTATGTAAATGTCAGTAACCTCTGTAGTAATAAAGAGAAGCTGCCCATCCATGCGGGGTCTGGGTGTTATAATTCTGTGTCCCTGCTCACCCTCCCGAGGCCTTCGGATGATGGAGATGGCATGGTAACTGGACCAGGCCAGATTACAACCAGTGATGTTGAGCATGTCTTCATATCTTCTTGGTTGCTTTTACTTCTTTCTCTGAAAAGTGTCTGTTCATTTCAGATGCCCCTACCTTTTTTTGCAGTACTGGGGATTGAACTCTGGTCCTTGTGCTTCCAAGGTAGGCGCTATGCCACTTGAGCTAAATCCCCAGCCCTAGATGCCCTTTTCTTTAAAAAAAAAAAAAATCTTTCTGGTGCATTGTATGTACACATCATGATCACATTCAATGTTGAGAATTTGTACCAGCATATGACATGATTTAATTCTCATTTTTTCCCATTGGGGGAGTGACTTTTTTTTAAGCTCTTTATATCTACTAGAGAGTAGCCTTTTGACTGAGAAACAGCCAGTAAAGTTTTGGTTTATTTTTTTCCATATTGTTGGTTGTCTTTTAGCTGTGCTGGTGGTTTCTTTTGGTGTGCAGAAGGTTTTTGATAAGATGAGATCCCACTTGTTGATTCTTTCTACAAGTTATTGTGCTGTAGAGGTTTTGTTCATAAAGTCTTTCCCTAAGCCAATGTCTCCAAGAGTTTTACTAACCTGTTTTCCAGCAGGTTTAGTGTTTCTGTTTTAATGTTTAGGTCTCTAATCCAGTGTGATTTTAGTTTAGTACACGGTGAAAGAGATAGGGCTAGCCTTAGTGTTTGGCAGGTTAAAGCCCAGTTTTTCCAGTACCATTTGTTAAAGAGGCTATCTTTCCCCTACTGAGGATATTTGGCTCCTTCGTCAAAGATAAGTTGGCTTAGTGTATCTGGAGTTGTTTGTGGGTCTTCTAATCTATTCCACTAATCCTTGGATCTGTTACCTTGTCAGTACCATGCAGTTTTTATCACAGTGGCTTTATAGTATTGTTTCAAGTTGGGGATCGTAATATCCCCCCTCCCATGTCCTTGTTCATAGTGACATTCTTACTAGGCTTCAACTTGAGGAGGCTGGGAACAAGACAAATTGTTTTTGTTATACGGTTTAGACTTATTAAACATTAACCAAAGCCATATAGATAATTTTCTTTAATTCTTGTAGAAAAGCTATGAAGACTGGCTATACCTATGGAATTATTATTAAAAGGACACCAAGTTACAAAAAGTAAAGTGACTTGATCAAAACTGCAAAAGCAGGAATTGATAATCAAATGAAAAGCAAGGCAGCCTATAAATAACCTTCAGTCTTAATCTTGTGCTTCTTCTCCCCCTAAATATTTTCTATCATTATTATTACTATTGTGTATTGTAGTTCTCTGACTATTAATCCATAATAAACATCATTAATTGGATTGCACCCAGACCAACTTTAGTGGTTTACTTCAAATACTTTGTATACAGATAGAGAAGGCTCTAAATGGATTCTGTAAAAACACTGAAATGATTAGATGAGTAGAAATGTGGCAGCTGTCTCTCCATCTACTCTTAGCTAGAAACTGAGAACACTGCTAAGAAATCTTATGTGTACTCCACTTTCCTTCATTTTTTTTTTTTTTTTTTGAGACAGGGTCTCGCTTTGTAGTTCAGGCTGGCCCTGAGCTCACTATGTAGCCCAGGCAGGCCTCGAACTCAGCAATCCTCCTGCCTCTGCCTCCTGAGTGCTGGGATTACAGGCGTGAGTCACCATGCCCAGCATTCTATGTGGTTACTGGGATGAACTCAGGACTTTGCGCTTGCGCGGCAGGTGCCGGAACCACTGAGCTAAATCTCCGGCCCTCCTTCATTTTTAAATTCCAGTTTCCACCAACAAGCTGAGACTCCATGGTAGACTGTTCAATGGAATAGATTGGGTTTTATTAAACTACTGATCTAGTGGGACCATACTTTGAATTCCTAAATCACTTTTCTAATAACATAAAACATCTATGATACTAGTGAGAACTGATTAGGGCACAAATCTTTTTTTGTTAAGAAAAATACCCATCAGAAAAATCTGAAAGAGATTGCAAGTACAAATGTTCCCTGCTACCTTCCTCCTCCACTTAGACCAGAAAGAAAATGAAATAAAAGATACCTTGACTCACCTGAGCAAACCTCATGGCATCTGGTGAAATAGCCTATCTGCTCAATGCATGAATGAAGACATCAAATATTTTCTTTTAAAAAAATACTCTGCTCTTTCCAAAGCCAATTAAAAAATCTAAAGACAGTCGGGCGTGGTGGCTCACACCTGTAATCCCAGCACTTGGGAGGCAGAGACAGGAGGATTGCTGAGTTCCAGGCTTGCCTGGGCTACATAGTGAGCTCAGGGCCAGTCTGAACTACAAAGCGAGACTCTGTCTCAAAAACAAAACAAAACAAAACAAAACAAAATAAAACTAAACTAAACTAAACTAAAGATATACTCTAGTGAGGGGTGGTAAGATGTAGTCCTTTATTTCTATTCTTTTTCTCTTCTTCCGTAGATAGAAACTAAGAAGAATCTGAGAACTTTAGTCACCATCTCTACGGCAGCCAGATGGAAGAGGAAGAGAATTCCAAAGTCATGTGCAACAGCAGACACCTACTTCCTCAGGGTAGAAGGAAGCTTCTCTGGCAGCCCAGCACTGTAGGTCAGGAGAGCTAAAATTGAGGAAAAGGTAACGAGACATCAGACACATGGAGGTTGTTAAGGAAGGATTTACCATGGTGACATCATGGTAGGTGTAGCCCAGCTGCTGACTCAGGGCCTCCTGGTACCTCTGAAAATTGGTGGAGTGGCTGAATTTGGCAGTGTCTACAAAAGGATTAAAAATAAAGAGATCTTCTGAGCTAGAATCTCATTTCTAAAGAGTTACCTAACACATATACTTGGGTGTGATACAAAGATGAATCTACATCTACATTACTGTGTACTGAAACACAAATATCCCTTCAAAAGGAGATGATAGCAAGGATGGAATTTCCTCATAGATGATACAAAGCCACAAGTTTTAAAATATCATCTCTGCTAGGAAATGAGTTTACATGAAAAGTTGGCAGGTAAAAAAGGTAAAGTTTAGGACAACATACGTAGAATATTCTCACGCACAAAAAAAAGATTATCTGTTTCACGTCCATCTGTCCGTGTTTTAGTATAACAATGGTAATATTCTGTAGTGGCTTCCTCTGGGAAGGGAAGACTGTGGGAGTGAGGGTCTGAAGTGAGAGAAAGAAGCTTAAAACAGCCTCAAATTTTGTATGTGTTGCCTAGGGCTGCCGTCACAGAATATCACATTTTGTCTCATTTCTGGGGAGATCTGAGTGCCAGGATGGTCGGGGTCCTTGTCAGGGTCGTCCTCCTGATTTTCAGATGACCTCCCCCCACGGTGTCTTCACACGATGGAGGGAAGGAGCAAGAGTCAGCTCCACAGCTACTCTTCTCACTGGAAATGCTAGTCTCACTGCGAGCGCTCTAGTCTCTGACCTCATATAAACTTGATAATCTTCCCAATGCCTTACTCAGTTGGAGATTAAGATTTCCACCAGTGAAATTCATGGGGGATACAATTCAATCCACAGCACCATGTATACTTGATGAACATTTTACGATGCCTGTGTGTTTCCTACTCAATTTAAACTTTTTTTGTTTTCGTGTCAGGAAAAACTGTAAATATACCCGATATATTTACAGTTTATATTTACAGATATATATTTAATATATAGTTATATTTATAAATATAACTGTAAATATACCTGATCTCCTTTTGGACTCAATGAACTCTGCTTGCTTATATTATGTTAAATGTCTTGGTGATCTGGATATGTTATTTGCACAGGGCTGTTGTAATAAAATGTTGCAAAGTGGTTGGTTTAAATAACATATTTATTTCCTCAGTGTTCTGGAGCTTGGAAGCACGGTGGCTGCAGCATAGGCTTCTGGTGAGGTCTCTCTTCCTGACTTTTTTTTTTTTTTTTTTTTTGAGACAGGGTCTCGCTTTATAGTTCAGGCTGGCCCTGAGCTCACTGTGTAGCCCAGGCAAGCCTTGAACTCAGCAATCCTCCTGCCTCTGCCTCCCGAGTGCTGGGATTACAGGCTTGAGCCACCAAGCCCAGCATCTGTGGTATGAGGTACTGATTGCCAGTGGGCGTGGCCACCATGCCCAGTATGTGGTTACTGGGGATTGAACCAGGGCCTTGCGCTTGCAAGGCAGGCGCTGGAACCACTGAGCCAAATCTCCAGTCCCTCTCTTCCTGACTTTTAGATGACAAGTTCAACATATTCGCAGGAGACCATTCCTCCCTGGAGAGAGAGGGAAAGAGAGAGGAGGGAGGAGAAAAGGGAAGACAAAATCGGGTTGGCAGTTTGCCTGCTTTCAGGAAATAAAACTAGAGCAACACTTCAGAACAAGGTGAGGACAGAGAGAGAGGAAGAATGAATGCTTGTGTTTCTTCATCTTCTTATAAGGACAGCAGGCCTACCAGATGAGAGCTTTGTCTTCATGTCCCCGGTCTCAATTTACTGCTTATGGACCCAGTCCCTGAATCTGGTCACATGACCATCATGGCTTCCACCTGTGAATTTGCGGGAGGTGGGCACAGTTCTGTCCATAACACCTGCTAAGTGAACTTGACTCCGAATGCCAGTACTATTTTAATCAGCCTGGCCTTTCACCCACCAACCCTCCCTGGGCAAGTTATGCTCCTTTCAGCTCCACAAGACCCACGCGAGGAGGTAAGAATGTGCTCACGCGGACCGGGAGAAGTTGGTGGCTCCTTCTGTGTCTGATGCTGTTGATAGTCCTTAGTTCTGCCACCACCGAAGCTGTCCTCCTAAGTCAAAAACAACCACTAGAGGACAGAGAAACACAATTCGCCTTTTTTTTTTTAAAAACTGGTCTCAGAATGTGTAAAATTATCTAAAACAAAGTAATTGGTAAACTAGAGCAGTGTCCTGAAAGACAGCGTATTTCAGCTGTCAAGTAAACTCGGTTGCTCCCCCTTTTTTTCCCCTCCGCTTTGGATCTCAGTGAGATGAGCTCAGCCGTGAGGCAGGAAGCTTGCGGGCAGTGCTGAAGGTCTCAGCAGCTTTCGCCCAATGGTCCTGAGTACTGCGATCTCCGCAAGGGATCCTGCCTCCTGTGGTAACTTCCGGTCTCTGGAGGGGAGAGACCATTGTTGGAGGAGGGGGATGTTTTTGCTCACGGTCCTTTTCTTAATCAGGGCAGAGTACATTGGAATGTGTCAAAGGTTTGCAGAGATGGAAGATGAGAAAGAAGAAATAGTGGAAGAGTCAGAGATCACATGACAGCCCAGACGGCTGCGGCTGGCTCTCCTGCTGGTGCTTCAGCTGTCCCCATAGAGTTCTGAGTAAAGTCCTAGTGCTCACCAGGGGGCTCTGCATTCTGGCTGTCAGCCTCATTCCCATGTTCCTCACTCTGCCCCCTGGTAACTGTTGTCTTTACTGACTCCCCACACTACCCACTGACCTCTCTCTCTGTCTCTTCTTTTATCTTTCTCTTTTTCTCTCTGTCCTACCTGCCCTTCCTGCCCTACCTCAGGATTGACTTGGGATCCTAAGTCACTGGCACAGACCTGGACCACACACCACATATTTATAGATGTGCAGAGTTGAGCAGTGCGGCTTGAACACGGCCTGTGAGTGTCTGAAGGAGTCTGATCACGTTCACAGCACTCAGCACTTTATTTTGTTAAAATTCATGACTGGAAGAAGCTTGTGATTGGAAAGGACCCATCTGGGTCCTACCGGTGAGTTTTCTACATATGGTGTTACGGCTCACTAGGTATTCAGTGTACAGGGGTTCTCGCCAGTTTGCCTGTTTCCTGGAGATAATAGGAAAAGATTTCACGATCTGAGCAGTAAGAGAGCAAGGGGAAGAGCTGTGCACTCTTACCTGGGCTCTGAGTGAACATTCATTCATCCATTCATTCGCCCACAGCCTTACCTGGAGGCAGCCCCCACCCTGTGATCAGGGAAGGAGAGGCAGACCCTCCTCCTACGGAATGCAGAACTTGTTTGGATAATAGAAAGAAAAAACAACCACACTTGATCTTTGACTTTAAGCATTTAAAGTTCACTGACTGATGGTGATTTGCCCTGACCTGAGTGTGTGGGAATTAACTCTTATTTAGCAAGTGGGCTTAATTGATAATCCAGCCTCCAAGCCTACACTGGGACTTAATTTCCTTTATTATTCCTTTTTTCCAAATTGAAGTGTTAGTAAGTTTTAATCTGTTTCAGAGAGAAGTAAATGAATATTTTCACTGTACAGTGTTTTGTAAGAAAATATGTTCCATAGTAATTTTTGAGAATTCAGATATTTGCCAAGGAGATTTGCAGGTTCTTCCTGTAATTACTCTGCTTTGGGAAAGGTACATTAAAAATATCTTAAAGTTATTCCTGGAAGGGAACAGACAGATAGGAAAATTGTGAATAAAGCAAAAATTTAATTTTCAGCATGAAAAGAATTTCCCACTTAGTCCAAAAAGATCAGACTTGTGCTCGCTTCGGCAGCACATATACAAAAAGATCAGACTCCTACTAAGACAGAAGTGCAAATGCTGCTCCTGAAAACGAGGCTCCAGCACACCCCCAAAGTGCATTTAGGGCTCAAATCTAGGGCACATCTTTAAAAAATACATCCTTGATTCTAGAGAACGCAAAACGTAATGCAACTCGACTATTCTATCAGACTCTGGGCTCTGGAAAACTCTGGGTGCAGCCGGGTAAGAAATAAAATAGGGCTGCAGGCAGTTGGCACAGGGCACAGGTGGAAGACACGTAGACCAGCCTCCAGGTCCTCCCTTTGTCCTGTGAGGGAAGACCAGCCTAGTCGCTGCCTACGGTGGCACCTTTGCTTTAGGCAAAATGTTTGTGAGAATGGTAGCCATCCAATGCAGTACTGTATACCTAAGTACTTTGGACTCTAATATGTGCCATTTGATCTGTTACCCCTGAGGAAAGAAAATATTTTGCTTCAGATTGTGCCAACTAGATATTTTGGGAATATATAGGACATTGAATACTGATTTGAATTGGGCAGATTTGGAAAACCTTACAAGAACTGTGGAAGGTAGATTCCTTTGACAAACGTGGTGTTGGGACAGCAGGCAATTTTCAGAAGCTGTGACACATTTGGTTGTCTTGGAACTGGCACATGTTGTTAAAGAATAAGGCAGGACAAATACCAATTCTAGTGAATTTTGTTCTAATTAAATTGGTTGTAACTTTTTGTCTGGAATATCCTGTGAACTTATAGTAGTGAGTTCACACTAACATGGTCTCCTGGATTAAAAAAAAATTCTATCTGTAGTTCTTGATCAAATCCTGTGTAGTCTGGCAATCCTTTCCATAAATAATTCAAATGGTAAACCTGGTATTTTTAACAAAATTAATACTTCATAAAATAAAACTCTATTCCACAAATCAAGTTGACTCAACTCTATGCCTTTCAATGAAGCTTCACTGATCCCATATTTACCCTGAAAATATGTCATTAACTTTTAGGATATTTGTTGTGAATGTATTTATGTCTTCCAATCAAATTTTTGAATTTTTATTTTTATTGGTATGGGTTTACAGTATATAATAGTTACATTTATGAACTGGATAGGTTCTTTGGGGCTGGTGGTAACTCAGATTGGTTACAAGTCAATACAGCTGAGATCTGGCTGTTTACCTGGGTACACACTATAGATAACAAGAGGCAGATGAATCTTCCATTAACCTAATTAAACCAAGTTTGTATATCAGGTCAGTCATAACTTGACTGTCCGTTCTACATTTTAATTCTTTTTACATCTCCTTTAACTTCGGCCCTCTCTTCAAATACATTTTTGAGTTCACATGTGTGTCAGATATTTTGACTGAAAAATTTATGTTTTGCCAATCCAATAACAAGTAGATTCAAATCGTTTTTGTATTTCATAGTCACAACTCTAAAAGTTCATTCAGGCAATGTGTTAGAAAGGCACATGGAGTCATTTCTCATCACCCAAGAAATGGGTCAATTTTGTAACACTGCAGAGGTTTATTTAGCTGGGATACCAAGACCAACCTTCTTTTCTTACATGGACACACAGAGAACCAAGAACATTTTACTGAGGAGATCCCTTCCATTGCTAATACACTGTATCCCTTTTCTGAAGAGATGCTAATTCATGTTATAGTGAATTACTGTAACAGGGCAAAAGAGTACCAAGCAGACAGCTACACTGTCCCACAGTACAAAATCTTAAAGGACTAATTTTTAGTTAAGCATACTTAAGAAATACTTACTGAGCAAAGCAGCAGATAGAGAAATGAAGACCTAGTTGTAAATTCATTGTGTTTATCAAGGAGAGTAAAAACAAGTTGTTATGGTCTTTATGTAGAACCTTCCTACATCATCCTGCTGCTCTAGGTGGGGCTTTGGATTCTGGGGGCTCAAGCAGACTTGCTGTGAGATGCTGAAGCCAAGTTCAAAGAGGTGGGTCACTAGAGGAGTGGCCTGGGAAGGTCTGTCTCTCTCCCTGGCCTCTCCCTCCACTCTACTTCCTGTCCGCCACGAGGTAAGTAGCCACCCCTCTGCCATGCCCCCGTGCCATGCCACCCTGCCTCGAGCCAGCTGACCATGAGTGGACACATGAGCCCAAATCCACGTCTCCTTCTCTAAGTTGTGGGTATTGCATGCTGTGTCTAAATGGGGAGAAAAAAACTAAGACATAACTACACCAATAGGTGAGGACCAAAGGGCCAGAGTCTGGAAGAAAAGGTTACTTTGGCTATGTTACCTTAAACTCTGTCTCCTTGCATCTAAAACCGGAGAATCATGGCAAATTTGCTTTGTTGCAAATAAAAAAAAAGCACACATGAAAGAATTCTTTCTGCAGTGCTGAGGACTGAACCAAGGACTTGAACAAGCTAGGTAAGCACTGTACTACTGAACTACACCCCCAACACTACATGAAAGAACATTATATGGAGAAGAAACTACCAAAAGTTTACACTAAGTGTATTACATATACTTGCATAGGTTCCACACATACATACGTCCTCATGGAAATGTATCATGTAGTATACATACAAATACATGTATCTTTGCATGCGTATAGGGACACACACACACACACACACACACACACACAAATGCACAAACCATATGACGTACGTTCAAGTCATTAAAGGGAAATCAAATGAGGTCAGATTTCCAGGCGAACAGTTGATGGTTGGAAAGATAATGGCAAGTCTCCACGGAGGAGACATGTCACCAGACGGCACTCTGAAAATTAGACTTCTAGTGACAGTGGCAAAGAACAAAGGACAGAGAAGACAGTAAGAAAAGCACTTGCAGGAAGAAAGTTTTGGGTGGCAGTCGCGGAAGGGCACTTGCCCAGGTGGCCCACGCTCAGAAACACTGTGAGTCGGCGGAGAAAGTATGACTTGAGTTGCTTCACCCAGTGGAGGGCGGTGGAGGGTGGATGGAGCAGGCGGTACAGATCAGCAGAGCCCAGGAGCGCTTGGGCCCGCGAGGGTGTCAGAGTCCCGTCGGCAGAACCCGTGACTGGGCTGCCTTTGGAGTCGCAGACTTCACAGGTGTGATTAGCTGAAGGAGCCCGAGCAGGCCACGGGTTACTCAGCTGGGCCCAATCTGGACATCAGTGACTTTATAAGAAGAGAAGAGGGGGGCGGAGCAGCCGAGTCCGAGTCCGAGGGAGGTTTGAAGGTGGGGAGTCCTGAGGTCACCACTCGGGTCCCCTCTGGAGGACACGAGAGAAGAAACCTCGTTTGCCTCAGACTCTCCGGGGAAAGAGAGCCTCGCCGAGCCTGGATGTTAGTGCGGTAGGAGCCATTTTGGAATTCTGACTTCCGGTAATAACTGGAAAATGTTTTGTTGGTTGTTGGTATTGTTTTAAGTCATTAATTCTCAGGCACTTTGTTTTGGCAGCGAAAGCGAACGGACGCAGAGGGCAGAAACGTGACTGCAAGGCTCGGCGGTGCGCGCAGGTCGGGAGGACGAAGGCTGGTTTCACGCAGGAGAATTCTGGTGAGTGTTAGTGTCGAACACTCTTAAATGTTATGTTCTGCGCGTGCACACACACACACACACACATCTTTTAAACTATAAAGTTTTCTCACTTTAATTTCACACCTAAAGTCGTCTAAGTTTCCGGGTACTTCTCATTTTCCCCTGATCCAAACAGAAACAAAATACAGCACAGCCTTCCTCCTGTTTCCTCCTAGGAGAGTTGAAGAAGTGCACGTTACTTTCAAATGTTAGATTTCTATACTTTCTGTGGTTGTTGTTTGTTTCTGAAACAAAGTCTTGCCTTGAATCCACTGTGTAGTCCAGAATGACCCCAAACTTGTGCCAGTCTTCCTGCCTCAGCTTCTTGAGTACTGAAATTATAGGTATTCATCACCACTCTGGTCTTTTTATGTTTTTTCTTTTTTTCTAAATTTAAAAGAATAGTTCCATTAAGCTAAAATTTGCATACCACATCATTTATAAAGTGTAAAATTCAGTAGCTTTTAGCACATTGACATGAGTTATACAGCCATGAAAACAATCAAATTCAGATCACTTTTTTTAATTTCCAAACAAAACTCATTAGCTTTTATCTTTTAATGCCAACCCTTAAATCTAGGCAAACACTTAGCTACTCTCAATTTTAGTGTCATGGTTTCAATGTGCATCTGTTTTACTAAAAATGCCTCATTTATCTTTCTTTACAGCAGAGTACTCTATTGAGAATAAATACCACACTTTATCAATTCATCTGTTAAAGACCATATAAGCTGTTCTCAAAATGTAGTTTATTATGAATTCCACTGCTATAAATG
>PVIC010052510.1:0-12147 GCA_004025085.1 Thryonomys swinderianus | reverse complement strand
TTCTTTATAGACACTCTAGCTGATGCATGCAAAGTTGAACAAAATTTTCCTTTCGTTGCAACAGTGCCATCCTCGTAGATAGCAAATGATAACCCATTCACACTGGACTTTCCATTTGGGTGAACTTGTGTGGAAGAAAAGAGCAGCTATAGCACCAAACTTGCTTGAGACAAATGTCAAAAAAATCTTTTTTTTTTTTTTTTTTGCTTTTTTTTGGAGACAGGGTCTCACTTTGTAGTTCAGGCTGGCCCTGAGCTCACTATGGTGCCCAGGCAAGCTGCCGCGAACTCAGCAATCCTCCTGTCTCTGCCTCCCAAATGCTGGGATGACAGGCGTGAGCCACCACGCTCGGCACTGTGGTATGTGGTGTTGATTGTTGGTGGGCATGTCTCCACGCCCAGCATTATATGTGGTTACCGGGGATCGAACTCAGGTCCTTGCGCTTGCGAGGCAGGCGCCGGAACCACTGAGCTAACCCTCCGGCCCCAAAAAATCTTTCTAATGGCATAGGTTCTATTACATAGAAATGCCAGGAGAAGGTCAGTCACTTAGCAACCGCTGAAAAGAAGAGGAAAACCTGGTACATCTCACAGTGTGTTAAAAAAAATATATCAAAATAAAAATCTCACCATGAAAAGTTCATAAACACATTCATTCATTGGCTCCTACATTTGCTTCCACCAAAGGTGTCAATCAAAATAAGATCCATTTGACCAAATGTGAGGCATCATTGTACTGCAATAAGTTTTCTATATTTTTAGTGCATAATTTTCCTGAAAAGCACAGAGTATAAATACTTGGGAATTATTAGAAGATTCCTAGAGAATTTTAAGAAAAAATCCCTCTCTCAAGAAGTTGTTGCTTATACACTGGCACATTTTAAAAGTAGTTTATAGCTATTATAATTGTTCTACTTATGCTACAAAATCAGCTATTTTTTTCTATGATAGCTGAACATGAACCCCTATGTTTTTGTTATTGATAGTAGCAAAGACTTTCTATTTTGTACTAGGTACTATCATATGAAATTCACTTTTACTAGCTCCAATTATCTATATAAAGATAGATAAAGTAATAGATAGAAAGACAAAGTAATAGATGAAGAAAGTATGATTCTGAAATGTTAGGTGACTTGCCTAACATGGTCATATATCCAATACTTCCCCTATGGCTCAAGAATTTAAACTATTATACCAAAACCCACAACATGATTAAATGAGCATACCAGAAACCTTAAGGTCAGCCTGACACCTATCTACTGGCAGAAATTCTGGGCATTAAGTCAAACTAGTTAATGACTGCTACAGATTCACATGCTCTTTGACTTGATGTGTTGATTTATTTCTTTCACTATCTAAACATTAGCCCAGAATACCTCATCACCTACTCGTAACAAATCAGGCAGAATGTGGCTTGAAATACGGAAAGGAGTTTTGTAAAAACATAAATGATTTTAGGCTAGCTTTAATTATTTAAGAAAACTGAAAATGCAAAAACTTTGACCTTTAAACTGCTGTAACTTTGAGTGGTGAAGTTGCTGAAAGTGTATACGTGAAGCTATAGATGTGTATGTGTCCATAAAAATAGGGAAAAATCATTAGATAAACCAGAATGGGAGGAGATAGACTCAAGAGGAATCAGTCCTATTGCTATATTTCATAACTTCATTGGTTATTTTATGAGTAACAAATTTAAATTATTGCAATCTATAATTTCAACCAATTTTAGAATATCTACATATTACTAAATGACCTATAATATAAATTGCCACTGAGAGTTGTGATTTTTACATGCACCTTGTGGTGAGTCCTAAAGTATAAATGATTCTAATACCTGAGTTCCTTTTTTTTTTTTTTTTTTTTTTTGAGATAGGGTCTCGCTTTGTAGTTCAGGCTGGCCCTGAGCTCGCTATGTAGCCCAGGCAAGCCTTGAACTCAGCAATCTGCCTGTCTCTGCCTCCCGAGTGCTGGGATTATATGTGTGAGCCACCGCACCTGGCCTAATACCTGAGTTTCTTAATCCAAACCTTTTATGCTCCTTAAGGGGAAAAATCTAATCAATAAAACGTTTTTTAAAGAACTGACTTTTCTTTGAAAATGCTCATATCATAGTAAACTTCGCTACAGAAATGTGAGGAGTTTTATATTTCTAAGATGTTCTCCCAGGAAAAGGACAGGAGAAATTGGAATGTTAGAACTAGCTAGCAAAATGGAGGGCCCGACTGATCCTAGAGGAAATGAAACAAAGGCCTGTGGATCACGGGGCTCCTTGACATCTGGCCATTCTCTAACCACTTTGCTCTCAGTTACTTTTATGAGCTCACCCTGCCAAGAGGAGTGGGAGGGAAGGCGGGGCTTTCCCAGTGGTTCAGTCTTGGGTCAGCCATAGCGTATTCCTCAGGCTGCTGTTAGAATACAAGAATACTTGATAAAAGAGGCAATGAGCTTCTTGAATGATCCCTAAATATGAGCAAGTCAGTAAGTGGTACGTGTATAGTGTGGAAAGAATAACTATGTACTGCAGACATGTACTGCTAATGAGAGAGGATTGGGTAAAGAATCAAGAGACGGGCCATTACTCCTATTACTCCAATTACTCCTAGAATAATTTTGGGCCAACTAACTAATAATTCTAGGTTTCAACATTTTTTTTAACATTTAGGAATATTTGAGATATAACTTGAATCTATCTTTGAAGTTATCATTATGACTAATAAACAAAACTTTCTTTAAACAATTTTATAATTTATACAGCATAAAGTTTAATTTTTAGAGCACATATTTGTATAACCTTAGTATACTGAGACTGGTGCAACATCATAATAGTTATTTTTAGAACATTTTTATCACTTTTTCCAAAATTTCACATACTCCTTAATTATCACATTAGCTCATTGTTTCTTCCTTTCAGTTCCTGGCAACCAACCACTGCTCTTTTTTCTGACTATAAATCTGCCTGTTCTGGACATTGTGTATAAATGGAATCACACAGGCTTCAATTTCTTTAGTAGGTTTTCCCTCCTTTACCTCTGGTTCAGCCTCTGGTGCTACATTATTCTTTTTTTTTCTTTTTTCTTTTTTTTTGAAACAGGTCTCACTTTGTAGTTCAGGATGGCCCTGAGCTATGTGGCCCAGGCAAGCCTCAAACTCACAGTAATCCTCTTGCTTCTGCCTCCTGAGTGCTGGGATAACAGGCGTGAGCCACTACAGCCAGCATTTTGGTATGTGGTTACTAGGATCAAATTTGGGACCTTGTGCTTGCAAGGCAGACACAGGAACCAATGAGCTAAAACCCCAGCCCTACTACATTATTCTTAAACTACATAAGTCTATGAATAGGAAGAACTTCTAATCCTATTTTAGGAGACAACTGTAAATGAAAGGTAATCTGCTCTTTGGTTAGGAACTTTTTGGAAGTTATTTCAGCTTATGAAAAGGCCTTGTCTATTGGCCTCACTTCCAGAAGTAGCTTAATTCAAAGAAGGAAGTATAGCAGGAAAATTATTTTGTTATTTTTAATTAATTAACTACATTTTGAAAGTTTTAAATTTACAGAACAATGGAACAGAATTAGAAATTTCTAATATACTCCTTGTCTCCTCACAGTCTGCATGTTCCTACTACTAACATTGTGCCCTACACTGATGCATTTGTACAATTAATTGACTCATTTTGTTACCTCATTATCACTGAAAGTCCATAGAATACACTAGTGTTCACTCTTGGTGTTATGATTTCTATGAATTTTGACAAATGTGTCGTGTCATGTACACACCAATGTAGTGATGGAAAGAAGTTTCACTGCTATTTCTCAAAGTGGAAGGTTTTAGTTTTAATAAAGTTCAGTTTATCAATTATTCCTTTTCACCATGCCTTTGTGTTTTATCTGAAGTCATTTCCATACACCAAGGCAATTTAAATTGTTTTCTATTTTCTAGGAATCTGACAGTTCAGAATTTTACAGTTAAGTTTATAATCTATTTTTAATTTTTATTTTTATCAATACATGTCTACTGTACATAATGACTATATTCATCCCAGGGCATCCTCACATATAACACACATTAACTCTTTTTGCTTCCCTTTTCCCTCCTCTATCCCTCCCCTTCCACTCTTGGTCCCCTTCCCATTCCTAAAAGATCTCCAAATGTTCTAATATCTATCTTTTATTTTGCTCTTTGTTATACTTTGGGTTTCTCATATAAGAGAAACCCTGTGATATTTAATCTTGTGTGCCTGATTTCTCACTCAGCAGTATGGTCTCAAGGTGCATCTGTTGTGAATTAACTTTTGTGACAAACATAGGTTTGGCGTCTAGACTGTTGTGTTCCATGTGAACATCTACTTATTCCAACATTATGTGTTGAAAAACTGATCTTGCTCCACTGTATTCCTTTTACTTCTCTGTCAAAGATAAATTGATGGTATATATGTGGGACTATTTCTGGGGTCTATATTGTTCCATCAAAACAATTACCAATGCTGTCACCAACATGGCATGATCCATGGCAAGTCTTGGAATCAGGTAGTGATGGTCTTCTGGCTTTGTTCTCCTTCACCACTGAGTTGACATTTTGGTCTTTTGCCTCTCAGTGTAAACTACAGACTCATTTTGTTGATAACCACAGAATAACTTACTAAAATTTCGATAGAAAATTCACTCAATGTATAGATCAAGTTAGGAAGAATTGAAATCTTGACAACATTGCACTTTTCCACACAGATTAGTTTTCATTTATTTAATTTTTCTTTGATATTTTGTCAGAGTTTTGCAGTTTGCCTCATATAGAACTTTAACTGTTTTGTTAATTTATACTTCAATATTTTATTTATGAGATTCTAATATAAATGGTAATGTAATTTCAAATTCTAATTCTAATATGATTTTAATTTCAAATCTACTTGTTCTTTCCTATCATATAAAAAACAATTGACTTTCATATTTTAATCTTGCATCATGCAAGATTGTTATAACTGCTTATATTGTTATAACTGCTTATGTAAGACATTGATTCTGTCAGATTTTAGATGATCATATATCATCTACAAAAACAGTTTTGTTTTTTCCTTTACAATCTGAACTCCTTTTATTTTCTTTCCTTATTTTACTGGGTTAGATAGGACTTTTGTGAAGTTGAAGAGTAGTGGTGAGAAAACATATTCTCACTTTGATTCTGATTTTAACAGGACTGCTTCAAGCTTCTCATATGAGAAGTGGTAGCTGCAGGGTTTTTTGTAGATATTCTTTTTTTTTTTTTTTTTGAGACAGGGTCTCGCTTTGTAGTTCAGGCTGGCCCTGAGCTCACTATGTAGCCCAGGCAAGGCTTGAACTCAGCAACCCTCCTGTCTCTACCTCCCGAGTGCTGAGATTACAGGCATGAGCCACCATGCCTGGCTTTTGTAGATATTCTTTATTAAGCTAAGAACATTCCTTCTGTTTAGTTTATTGAAATTTTGTTATGAATGGGGTGCGTCTTGTCAAATGTTTTCTGCATATATGACATACCTAGTCATGTGATTTCTTTAGCCTGCTCATGTGATGAATTACATCAATTGATTTTTGAACCAATCTTGGATACATGGGGCAGAAAAACACCTTTCTTTGGTTGTTATGTATATTTTTAATATTTGTTGTTAGATTTGATTTATTAACATTTTGTTGAACATTTTTGTGTCTATGTTCAAGAAAGTTCTTGATCCATAGTTATCTTTTCTTATAACTTTTTTTTGTCTTTGTATTAGTATAATACTATCCTCTTAGAATAAGTTAGGAAAACTTTCCTTTGCTTCTACGTTCTGAAAGACTGTAGAAAGTTGATGTAATTTCTTCCTTAAGGGTTTGGTAGAAGTCACTTGTGAAACCATTTGGGTCAGGTTTCTATCTGTTTTAGAAAGTTATTTATTTTTGGCTCAATTTCTTGAATAGATATAGGCCCTTTCAGAGTATCTATTTGTCCATAGGTGTTTTGACAGATTGAATTTTTCAATAATTGATCCACTTCACTTAAGTTATCAAGTTTTTGTTATAAAGTTGTTCACAATATTTCTTCACTATTACTTCAATGTCTAAGGGATCTCTAGTGATGTCTTCTCTTTCATTTCTTTTTTACCTGAATTTATTCATACATTTTTAGTATGAATAACTGCTTATTATGATCATAGTCATCACTGAGAATTTATTTATACATGTACATAATATATCTTGATTCTTATTTTTCTCATCCCCTTTCCTCTCCCTTTAGCTCCTTGGCCCCAAAATAATAGTTTGTTTCCGTTTTTTTCCTTTCTGTCCTCATATTTTTTCTTTCCCTGTTTTGCTTTCTCTGGCCCCCTCTCTAGTTCCCTTAGCCTTTTGAACATTTTCTTCCTATTTCATATAAATATCATACATTCTGAACCTCATTTACATATTCAGTTTCTCACACTAGAGAAAAAATACAGTATTTAGACATCCGTGTCCTATTTAATTCACTTATGAGTATATCCTCAGGGTGCATCCATTTTGCTATAAATGTTTCTAATTTATCTTTATGGCTAGTATTCCACTTTATTGAAAACCCACATCTTCTTGTTCAGTCTGAAAATGAGAATTTAGGCTGTTTTCAGGACTTAGCTATTGCAAATTGTGCCACTAAAAACATGGTGTACATATGCCACTGTGGTACGATGCTTGTAATTCTTTCATGAATATACCCAGCAGGGAACTAGCAGGGTCAAATGGGACTTCTAATCCTAGTTCTTTGAGGAATCACCACACTGATTTCCACAGTGGATGCACCACTCTACATTACCAAGAGTGGAGAATGGTTCCTTTCTTCCTACAACCCTGCCAGCATTTGTTGTCAGTTGATTTCTCGACAGCAGCTATTCTTTCTGGTGAGAGATGGAATCTTCGTGTTGTTTTCATTTGCCTTTCAAAAGTGACTAGTAATGTAGAACATTCAATGGAGACTAAGAGAATGATATAAAAAAAATCAACAAATCTAAGAGTTGGTTCTTCAAAAAGCTAAACAAAATTGACAGACCCCCCTAACCAACCTTATCAAACAGAGGAAGGAAAAGGTTCAAATCCATGCTATTAGGAACAAAAAGGGGGAAATCACCACTGATCCAATGGAAGTCCAGAGGATAATAAACACGTAGTTTGAAAATTTGTACTCCAATAAGATGGAAAATATAGAAGAAATGGGTAGATTCCTAGACACATATGAACTTCCAAAGCTGAACGAACAGAACATATAAATGTTAAACACCCCAATATCAATCTGTGAAACTGAATGTGTAATAAAAAGATCTATTGACAAAAAAAAGTCCTCGTTCTGATGTCTTTGCCGCTGAATTCATTCTTTGAAAACTTTCAAAGAAGAGTTAATGCCACTACTTCTCAAACTTTTTAATGAATTTGAAAGGGAAGCAGTACTCCCAAATTCATTCCTTGAAATAACCATTATCTTTATTCCAAAAGGGGAAAAAGACCCAGGTGACAAAAAGATAACTACAGGCCAATCTCCCTAATGAACATTAATATAAAAATCCTTGACAAGATACTGGCTAACAGAATACAGAGAATTATCAGACGATCATACACTCTGACCAAGTTGGATTCATCCCAAGGATACAAGGATGGTTCAATATACGTAAATCAATAAACATAATTCACTGTATCAACAGACTCAGGGACAAAAATCATATGATCATCTCAATAGATGGAGAAAAAGTGTTTGACAAAATCCAACATCCATTCATGATCAAAACCCTACAGAAAATTGGGACAGATGGACTTTATCTCAACCTAATAAAAGCTATTTATGAGAAACCAACAGCCAGCATCATCCTAAATGGGCAAAAACTGAAACCTTTCATACTAAGATCAGGAACAAGACAAGGATGTTCACTGTCACCACTCCTGTTCAATATAGCACTAGAAATATTAGCCACAGCAATGATTTCCTGATTTTTGCCTTTTCTTGGGCTAACTAAAGGTTTATTGATTTCATTGATTTTTTTTCAGTGAACCAGGTTTTAGTTTTGCTGATATTCTCTATTGATGTCAACACCTGAACACTCTGACCTCTGCTCTAATTTTTGTTATTTTATTTCTTCTTATATTACATTTAATTTTTCTATCCTTTTCAAGTTTACTAATGTGGAAACTTGGATGACATATTTTAGGTTTTCGTTTTCTAATGTATGCACTTAATGTTATAATCCTGTAAGGGCTACTTTCCTTAAGCCCCACATAATTTAACAGTTGAGTTTTCATTTTCATTTAAAGTATTTTAGAATTTCTCTTGAGATTTCCTCTTTAACTCATGTATTATTTTACAATGTGGTTTTTTTTAATCCCTGTTTTTAGACTATCCTGAATATTTTTTTTTATTAAATTCTAGTTTAATTTTACTGTGGGCTGGGGCAAATATTGTTTGATTTCTGTTTTTTTTAATACACATTAAGTTGTATTTTATGATCCAGAATGTTGTTTTTCTTGGTGAATATGCTATCGGAGATTGAAAAGAAAATGAGAACCTCTCTTATTGGCTGAAAAAGCCTAAAATTGTCAATTATATCCAGTTAAGTAAGGTGCTGTTGAGTTCAACCAGGTTTTATTAATTTCCTGTCTATTGTATCTGTCCATTTATGAGAGACAGATGGTGAAGACTCACTAAATTAGTGAATTTATTAATATGTCCATGCAGCTCTATTGGTTTTTACTTCATGAAATTCAACACTTTCTTATTAAGACCATATACATTGAGAGTTGTTATGCCCTCCTTATAATATTGACTCTTTTAACAACATGTATTTCTTTCATTATTCTTGATATTTCTTTGTTCTCAAGTCTATTCTGTCTAAAAGTAATTTATTTACTTCTACCTCTTTTGTTAGTAAGGAATATTTTTTCCATTTCCTCACTACCAATTTATATATCTCTTTATGATTAAAGTGTATTTTTGTAGATAGCAGAGAGTTGGACCCCATTTTTTCATACACCTTGACAATTTCTTGTCAATAGATAGATAGATAGATAGATAGATAGATAGATAGATAGATAGACTATTGACATTAAAATGATTATTGGCACAGATTGACTAGTAAGCTACTATGTTTTACTGCTTTCTATTAGTTGTCCTTGATTTTGTTTCCATTTTGTATTCCAAAACTTTTCTGCCCTTGTTTTCTTTATGCATTTTATAAGAGTCCATCTTTTCTTGTTTCTCAGCATATCAGTTATATCATTTTAGTAATTTATTTTAGTGATACTTATAGTTTGCAATATATCTTTAGAACTAATACAAGTTCATTTCTATTAATATTAACACAGATAGTGTAATTATGTTACAATTATAAATATTCCAAATTCCTTTTTTCTGTTTTCTCTTATCATTACTTTGACTAATTTCAGTTATACATAAGTATACATAACTGAATACACTGTTACTTTTATTATTTTCCATTGATTTGGGGGAGCAGTGTGATGGGGATTGAACCTACAACCTTGTGTATGGTAGGCAAGCACTTTGTCACTGAACTAAAGTACCCTACTGTTACTTTGAATAAAACATTAATGAGATTAAGAGTAAAAAACAATTACACCTTTACTTTTCTCAATCCCTGATACTTATCCTTTCTTTATATAGATTCAAGTTTCTGATTTACATTATTTTTCTTCTTTCTGAGGAATTTATTTTAATATTTCATGTGAGGCAAGAAGGAAGGTCTACTTGCAACCAATTCCTTCATTTTTTATTTATATAAGCAAACAATCTTTATTTCCTCTTCAGTTTTAAGGGACAGTTTCCCAAGTACAGATGTTAGGTTTGTGTTTTTATTCTTTCAACATTGTATATATTTAACTCCATTTTCTTTTTGCTAGCTTGGTTTCAGGGAACTGCAATATAACTTTTTACTATTCTACAGGCAAAGTGTTTTTTCTCTATTGCTTATTTGATTTTTTTAAAGTTTAATATTCTGAAATTTGAATATGATATGCTATTATGGTTTACATCTGGAATGTTCCTCAAAGGCCCATGTGTTAATGAGTTAGTGCCCACTTTTGGGATGTGGGAGAAACTTTAGGAGGTGAGGCCTATTGGGAAGTATTCCATTGTCTTGGGGTATGCTTACAAAGTGGATTGTGGCACCCTGGACTTTTCTTTTGCTTTCTTCACCTTCTGACTGATATATGATAAATAAGTTTCTTCTGTTTATTGTTCCTGCCATGATATACTGTTCTACTACAGGCCCAGAGCAATGTTGCCAACTGTTCACTGACTAAAAAAATCTAAAAAGCATGAGTCAAAATGAACGTTTTTCTTTTATTTTTATTTATTTACTTACTTTTTGTGGTACCAGGGATCAAACTCCAAACCTTGTACTTTCCTGGCAGGTGTGACACCACTTAGCTGCATCCTCAGCCAAACTTTTCTTCTTTTTAAATTATCTCAGGTGTTCTGCTATAGTAACAGAAAACTGACTAGTGCACATATCTAGGTATAGGTTTATTTATTTGTTTTGTTTCATTTATCATCTGAACTTCGTAGAACTGTGATTTGTTGGAAAATCCTGTTATTTCAAAATGTTGTTTTAGTTTCTCTCTTTTCTTATTATATTCTTATTATACCTTTTATAGATATTGTCCCATAATTCTTGGATATTCTGAAGAGTTTTTTTGTAGTTTTTTCCTCTTTGTTTTAAAGTTGTGGATGTTTCTACTGACATATCCTTAAGTTTATAGTTTTGTTTTGTCTTGTTTTGAGACAGGGTCTCACTTTGTAGTTCAGCCTGGTCATTAGCTCACTATGCAGCCAAGGCAAGCCTTGAACTCAGCAATCCTCCTGCCTCTGCCTCCTGAGTGCTGGGATTACAGGGATGAACCATCATGCTCGGCGATTTTTTTCTTTTCTTTTTTTTTTTTACTTAGCCATGTATAGTATACTAATGAACCTGTCAAAATCAATCTTTATCATTTCTGTCTCAGTCTTCGGATGAGTTTGTGTACCTTGACTATGAACTTCACCAGAGCTTCTGTAGTTTCCTCTGTTTTACTAAAATAAGATTACAAGAAGGGGAAGGAAACTCATATTTATCTTTTCTCAGGTAAGTTATGTTGTGATAAAACTCTAAAAATTTAGGTTCTGGTAAAATAATTACCTCTAAATCCAGATCTGCTCAGTGATTAAGATGTGATTCCAAGATGAATGTAATCATGCATTGCAAATATATACTGATTTAAATACTTTTATGTTTGAAAAAAAGAATAGAATACTTAGTTCTATTTCAAAATTCACCCTTTTCCTCCTTCTGCTCAAACACAGACTTTTCTTTAGTATTTTCTATGACACCTTCATTGAGCTCTTAGAAATAAAACTCACAGAAGTGTGGTAGTCGATGACTGGGTGTCCTTAGGGTTTTTAACTCTCAGACTTGTTCACATGAAGCCTCCAGCATTTTGTCAATAAAACCTCAGGTTTTCCTATGTCACCATTCAATCATTCCTATGGAGGTTTCCAGTCTGATAAGTTGTACTTCTCTAAATCTAGTTGTCTTTTTCTCTAATTTTAGAATCTGTAGTTCTCCTTGTGATTTCATTTCTCTGACAGATGCAAGAAGAGTTGTTAATTTTTCAGCTTGGTCATTCTTTAGGACAATATTGTGACTTAAATGTGGAACTAAATATTATAAATCTCTGCTGAATTTATTTTTTTAGGGACAAATTTTTATAAATACTAAACCACAAAATTCAAGATTTTAGTACCAACCTGTACTTCAATGCCAGTGTCTTGAACTCTAAATATTTATGTATTTAATGTGTCTTTATTGAGCCCTCATTAAGTTGTATATTGGTGGAACTGAAATTGCATAAGTTACCAGTAATTCAATAGAAAAAAGTCACCAAGCCAAGGAATTGGAAGCAAAATAGAAGGAAGGATAAAATCACTATCTGACAAAGTTGTCCACATTACAATCTGAGCAAGAATATTATTTTGAATGCAGCAATACATGATATGCTTTTGGGAGAAAGTATTATTTCTGATTAATCTTTAAGCAATTTTCCTAACATTTTAGATTAAAGTTTATTCTGGGAAACTAAGTAATCTGCCACCTAGATGAGTATGAATTAAAAGTGTAATGATCTTTAAACAAATAG
>PVIC010052509.1:0-12149 GCA_004025085.1 Thryonomys swinderianus | reverse complement strand
TAACATCTACACTGATGATTCAAGAGCCAGTGGGACTCACAAAATCATCTAAAAATCTGGAGGTAAACACAAGAGTATAGAGCCAAGAGAACGGAAGGGACTGCCTCTAAGAAATGGGAAGAGTTTGTAGGATATGATGGCATGTGGATTGGTGCCTCGTCTGTAAAGATTTGAAGCACTACTCTCCTTTTAAACCATGTACATGTATTACTTTAACACAAATAAGTGTTTACTTTAGAAATTGCCTGTTTGAACTATCTAGTAGATTCTTGGTACATAGTGGGTGTTAAAAAAAAACGCTTGCTGAATTGTGTTGAGTTGCCACAGACAGAGGTGGAGCCCAGGACCCAGGGCCCAGGCCCTCATCTCTGGCCATCGGAGAATCAGATTCTCTAAAGCCTTTAGGTTTTTTTTTTTCCCTTTAAAAAAATCCTTGAGAGGAAACTTAGCTAAGGGAAAGGCTAGCACCAATACTCGATGCCTTTCCAGCTCTTACATTCCCCCACTCTGCCAGAAACATCTATGCAATAGTGGGAAGAGACACCCTGAGTGGTTTTTCTGCTCCGGGATTCTGGGGTCTGGGTGGGGCTGCAAATCCCAAACTCCTATCCATGTTCTTTCCAACCATGCCCATCCCCACTTTGACTGAGGTCCTGTCTCAAACATATGTTGGGGTACATATTCCCTGAAAACTTACTCTTTGGGATACTCTTGGGGCCAGGTCATATGTACTTCCTACCACCATTCATTTCTAAGCATGGTCATTAAATAATTGTTGCTATGGAAGGTGATGGGGTTATTCAAGGGACATTTGTAGAGCAAGCGAAGCACATCGTAGGGACACCAGACCCAGTTGGAAGGTCAGATAAGTGACATCTGTTCTTATGATTTGTTTTCAAGTCTTAAGTATCCCCCTACCCTCCTTTGCTGGGCAATTCTATTTGAAAATCTTAAACCTAGTGAAATCCCACATGTGGTTTAAGCAACAAAGTTGAGGCATAGCCTGTTTTTGTGGGGTCTAGAAAGTTCCTAAAATAATAATAGTTACTAATCATTGAACACTTACAACTGAATGGGCACAGAGTTCTAAACATCACGTCCATTATCTAATGTTCACAATAACATTGTGAGATGTGTATTTGTCATATGTAGAAACTAAGGTTCAGAGTGATTAAGAACCTTAATGAAGGTCGGGTGGTGAGGGACCTCAACTCTGTATTTTCTCACCCACTTTTTCTCCTGTTCCCGTTTCACTGGGGTAACACAGCCTTGAGTGTATCAACTTTGTTGGAACTTACATCATAAGGTCAACAATAAGTTATCAGACATTTAAGACCTGGAAGGCATTTTCTAGTATTAAGCCACTGTCAGAGGAAGTAGAGGCCAGGGGCTGAGGGCTGCGGAGGGGAGCGATGGTGGACTCTTCCATGGAAGAAAAAAGAAGCGTGCTTAAAACGTTGACTCAGATGTGGAACTTTCTACAGGACTTCAGGTATTCCTCCATACCTCCTAGTTTTGAGAAGACATCCTTGGCTCTGTGTTATTTCTTCCTTGGAATGGCAGATTTGCCATTGATACCAAATATGTATTTCTCCACTTCTCTTTAGTAACAGAGTCTCACTTTCAGATGAAATGTGACCACTTAGAATATGTGACTTGGCTGTGGTCAAAATGGATGGAAGCAGAAATGCTGTGTGTGATCTCTGGAGGTATAAGATACATTATGAGGTTGGCAGAGCCAGACATGGAAGGAGCTCAGCCTCCTGGAACATCTCGGGTTGTAGAGGTGCCAGGCAAGCCCTGGAATGCCTCCTCATGAGCACTGTTTGCATGTGATACAAGTGAACTTCTATTAAAAACCGTTGTTATTTTGGGTTCCTCTCGCAGGTAGCCAATCCCACTCCTAATGGACAAATTGAAAATGAAGTAATGCTATTATTTAAGTAATGCTATTATTATTTCTTTCCATTACTAGGTACTCTTGACACCAGGTAATATCTATTCATCTACCCATTCTTTCACCCTGCCATCTTTCTATTTATTTACTCAATTATTTAGTAGACATTTATTGAACACTTTCTTTGTACTAGGCTTGTTAGGTGCTGAGGTACACAGACAATCACATTTTCTGCCCTTACAAAGCTAAGTAGCTGAAAGAAAGAATTTTCAACAAGGAAGGTTTTCCTTCCCACAACCGAACTGCCCAGACACTACCAAATGGGGAAGGTGAAAACTGGCTTAGTGAGGTCAGCCTCATAAATGAAGCATATTTAGTATTGACTTCCCTTACAAAGAGACAAACAGCCCTGGAGAATGCCAAGGTAGACTTTATGTGTTTTCCAGGATGGTGTCTTTCAAATAAATGGAGCCAAGTTCCTACTATCAGTCAGGACCCAGGTGGGAGATAGAAATAACTTCATTTATTTCAACAGAAGCAATTTAATAAATAGTAGTTAACTCTTTAACAAGAAATTTAAAAGGTTTTAGAACAATCTCCAAGGTAATGCCGATGTTGGGATAAAAGAATCTTCATTCTGTGAGTTACTCCCATCTGCTGTTAAAAGCTGTAGAAAAACTCTGTATTTTGTAAAAAAAAAAAAAAATCCTGTAACTTTGTAGTAAGTAATCTGTAAAGACAATGGGTACATTTGTGTAAAGTTCCCAAAATGGTTGCTAGTGTAGTGAGTTAACAAGGTTATTAGAAAACAGCGACCTTCCTGGCGGATTTGATAAAAAATAACAAGACACCTTTTTCGAGCCTAGTTAGCCCTCCCGGAAGATGACTCTATATTTCCTGTTCCTCCTCTACCAATGACCACCCGACAAATATGATAGATCCAAATGTTAGCAAATCCCTAGTTAGTACCCTATCCCTTCCTGTGAATAACCCTGCCCTTTAATCTGTGTGACCTAAGATTGCCTTTAAAAGGGCTGGTAACCATTCTTCTGGGTCTGCAATCTGGTATTGGTAGACACACTGCATGCTGTGCTAATAAAGTGCTCTTGTTTATCACATGCGTGTTGCTAGAGGTCTTCTGGGGGGGGGCACGGTCTGGGCACAACAGCGAAAGTAGCAACTACAGGAAGCAGCTACCACACAGAAGAATAAGCATGGAATTGTTAATATGTAGAAGGCAGGAGGAGTGACGTGGGGAGCTGCTACTTAGAGGAGGCAGAGAGTGTAGGAGGCAGCGCTGTTTGGCTGGTGTTGGTGTCTGGGCTTAGAGAAAGGCTCTGTGGGGTAGGGAGTCATTCTTCTGAAGAGCAGCACTGTGAAGCTGGGTTTGGAAGTGTCTGCAAAATAGCAAATTGGATGTAGAAACTGCTCTTGGAAAAAATTGCCTTTGCACAGTCGATGCTAACCAGAATAGGAGCCAAAGTCTCCTCCTTTCACCAGAGTCTCCTTCTAAGTGCCCCATGTTGGCAGAGCCTAACAGGGACCAGCAGGCAAGTAGAGATGGTTTGTAGAGTTTTGTGATCATTAGGAATGGATTTGAAGCCAAGTACCAGGCCCAGTGACTGGAACACCTTCTGTCACAGACTGAATGTTTGTGATCTCCCCAAATTCATAGGTTGAAGCTGGAATCTCAGTGTGGTGGAAGCGTTTGGAGACAGGACCTCTGGGAGGTAATTAGGGTTGGGTAGGGTCATGAGAATGGGGTTGTCATAATAGGTGAATGACTTTGTAAGAAGAGACATTGGAAAGCTTACTTTCTTTCCAAAGAAAAGGTCAGTAGAGTGCGCAGTGAAATGGTGGCCACCTGCAAGCTAAGGGAAGAGATCTCAGAATGAAACTTCCTCCCTGGCACCTTGATCTTGATCTTTCCGGCCATTAAAACTGTGAGAAATAAATTTCTACCGTGTAAGTCACTGAGTCTATAGAAGTTTGCTACGGCAGCTTGAGCAGAGTAAGATGCCCCCCAAAGACTTTGACATGGACACTTTTAAGGCTGGTGAAATGCTATGAACTTGTCAAACAGAGAAGTTACCACCCCAGAATGTACCTTCTGAGAGTCATCTCAATCACTCACTAGTGCTCCAAGCCACAGGGAAGAGTGCACTGGATGTTCCTGGGCATTAAAATTCTTGAACAAAACGTGTTGCACAGTGTTTCCCCAGATCTTCCTCGTTCTTTAGGAAGTGCCTATTGTCCTTCAGGAATCATCCCATGAAGCAGGGGGGTTGGGTGAGGGACGACCAGAGACTATTAATCAACAGGCAAGTCTTCTTCTTGCTGTGTCATAAAGTCTTAAGGCTTAGCTTCAGCAGTTTATTAAATTACCAGAACGTCAAGAAAAATAGCTTTAATAACCTATTTCTGCCTATCTATTATTTTTTATAACCCAGAGTGGAGAATTAAAAGGCTCCCTACCATTTAAAATAGCATTTTTAAAATTAAGATGAACCTGTTAGAGGAATTTTTTTTTTAACTCAAAAAAGGACTCCATTGATTCCGGGTGTGATTACTCTAAGCCGAAATTTTATGGCTAAATCTTTGTGTGGTGTCAAGGAAGGAGGAGAAATGGTTTCCCTCGGAAGGTTTTGAAGTGTGTTAATTAGGATAGGTGGATGGCGGGTCACTTTGTCCTCTCATGTGATCTGGTGCTCCAAACACTGTTTTCAGGATTGTAATGTTGAAGATGCTGAGGTAGAGACATGATCAAGGGGACCAGGTGGCTCCCCAGGTGGGGCCTTGTGAGGGGCACAGCCGTGGTGCAGTGCCCACAGCTCAGGTTCTGCTTCTGGGCTATGCAGATCCAAGAACTTTTGTCATGTCCTTAAAAACTGACTAAATTCATAGGCTAATGTACACATCTGACTACCAATTTGTTTCTTTTTAAAATTAATTTTATTGGTACATGTTAGATATACATAATGATTACATTCATCGCAGGAAATTTGTACCTGTACATGATATGTCTTGATGCTTCTTTTGTTTTCATTTCCTTCCCCTTTCCCTCAATTCCTCTTCCTCTTCCTATTTGCAAAAGTTTTGTTTCTATTTTTCTTTCTTCTCTTTTTTTTCCTTTTTGCTTCCATTCCTAGTTCTTTCTTCTATGCTGCCTAGTTCTTCCCACTTGAACATCTTATTCTTATTTCATGATACCAATTATATATTTTGGTCTTTGTTTACACTACCAGTTTCTCACCCTGTTAGAACATGTATTCTCATTTAACAGTATGGTCTCGAGGTGCATCCATTTACCTAGAAATGTTTCAAGTCTATTCTTCTTTATGGCAGAGTAACAGTCCATTGTATAAAAAACCCATATTTTCTTTATCCGCTCATCATTTGAAGGAGATTTCCAGCTGTATACCAATAAGGGAACTAGCTGGGTCAAATGGAGCCTCCTGTTTTAGTTTCTTGAGGAATTTCCACAGTGGTTACACCAGCCTACATTCCCACCAACAATGGAGAAAAGTTCCTTTTTTCTCTCCACAGTCCTGTCAGAATTTGCTATTGGTTGATTTCTTGAGAACAGCTATTCTTTCTGGGCTAAGATGGAATCTCAGTGTTGTTTTAATCTGCAGCTCTCAAATGACCAATGATGCTGACCATTTTTTCATATATTTATTTTGTTTGTATTTGTTTGTCTGAGAAGTATCTATTCATTTCAGGTGGATTGAGGTTTTTGTTTTTTTTGTTTTTTGAGACAGGGTCTTGCTTTGTAGCTCAGGCTGGTCCTGAGCTCACTATGTAATCCAGGCTACCCTCGAACTCAGCAATCCTTCTGCCTCTGCCTCCCAAGTGCTGATATAGGTGTGAGCTACCACATCCAGCACTGTGGTATGTGGTTCTGATGGCTGGTGGCATGAGTCACCATGCCTGGTATTGTTTGTATGTGATTACTGGGATCAAATTCAGGATCTTGTGCTTGCTAGGCAGGTGCTGGAACCACTGAGCTAAATATCTGGCCTGATGGATTGAGTTTTTAAATTTGGGGGTGTGAGTTTTTTGGAGTTCTTTATATATTCTAGATATTAATCCTTTTTCTGAGGAACAGCTGGCAAAATTTTTGCCACTCTATAGGTTGACTACCCTTTGCAAATCAAAATGTCAATTTAAATGGTGAGTACAGTATGAAATTGTTGCTTCTGGTAAACTAGGCACGTTTGATAACTTTTTGGTTAATACACTAGAAAAATTATTAGTGTTTATGGTGAATTACACTTATATAATCCTTTTCATTATGAAAGGGTTAGTTAAGGGATGCTTTGGGACATTTGAAATGCATTATGGGTATTCCATTAATTCTTATGAGAAAAATAGTCTTTACTTACAACCAACTTGAGTTATAACCAGCCATTGCAAGTGAGTTAAGTTCACAAGTCAAAGAGTCACTGTAATTTCAAGTCAGGGATTATGATGCTCCTGCTCTGCCTTTGTTTCCCAGAATTGCATTTGCTATCTTCTGGTTCCAAATGAATTTTAGAAAATTTTCTCTAATTCTGTGAGGTATGCTATTGGTATTTGATTGAGATTCCATTAAATCTGTATAAGTGGACTCTTAAGTTATGACTGGCCTGACGTACAAACAACTTTGTATGACAGGAATTTTAATTTTAACTTACAACCAAAGTCAAGTTATTTCACGATATTGATTATACATTTTTGTCTTTGTTTACACTATCAGTTCACCATCAGCTTGTTTACACTATCAGCTGAATTCCAGCTGCTTGTGCTTCCAGATGGTCTCAGATACAGATTTAACCAAAGACTTCTGGAAAGAACATGACGACGTCATTTTCCACATGGGGTTAATCGGGAAATCCTGGAACAGTGTCTTTCTAAGGACACTGAGATCTGCTTGTGTGCAGGAGAGAGCCTTTGAAGGCTGTGTAGAGGAGCCTGAGCCTTCACTGACCAACCTGAGTTACAACCAGCCCTTGGGAATGAATTGAGCTCATAAGTCAAGGGTCTACACTAGCAATTTTGGGAGTATGGCGGTTATTACTATATCAATTCTTCCTACCCAGGAGCAAAGGCTATCTTTTCATTTGCTAATATATTTTTTCAATCTCCCTTGTCAAAGTCTTATAGGTAGAAAAGCCAGCTAGACATATGTAGGCAGATAGATAGGGTCGGCCCTTGAAAGACTTGCAAGAAATAGACCAGACAGCAATGACCTACAGGCCTCATTCTCCTAAGATGAAAGGTCAAGATCCATATCCAGCTCCTCCATGGAATGCAGTAATTACAAAATCCCCAGACAATGGGCCGGGACTCTGAACCACCTGGAGGGGTCTCCTGGCAAGAAAGACCCTCCAGGGCTTGATTTCTCATCGGACCCTATTCAATTGAAGTTGCTGGAATAACTGTTTGTCATCATACCCATTGGTTAACCATGGCTTGCCCATCTCTTTCAGATCTTATTGGAAACCCCCACTGTACTCATTGGTTAACTGTAACCCATCTACTTTTTTGAATCTCATTGGCGACCCCTACTTTTGAACCCACCCCACCTTGTGATTTTGGTCCATAAAATTCCCCTGGAAGAAGTGATTCTGGGTTACCCACTCTCCGGGTTCTCCCTTCTGTCTCTCTTAAAACAGAAGCTTTCTCTTTCAATAACATTTTCCTACTCAAAGCTCCGTCGTTCCTAAAATTCATTCTTTGATTTTTAGAAAACACAAATTCTTATTTCAGTTGGGGAGCTGAGCCTTGCTCTCTCCTGTGTCAAAAGTACTATAGTTTTCAATGTAAAGTCTTTTTCTTCCATCATTAGTTTGTGGATTTTGTATCCAGCTATGTGATTTTGTTATTAAATCTAGAAGTCTTTTGATTTTTTGGGATCTTCTATGTAGTGTTACATCATCTGCAGATAATGATAATTTAACTTCTTCCTTTCCTATCCATATTCCTTTCATTTCTTTTTCCTGTCTAATTGCTCTGGCTAAAGTTGCCAGAACTATATTGAATGGGAGGAGTGTTAATAGTGGACTTCATTGTCCTGTTCCTGATTTTAGTGTCAGTTTCTGACTATTAGGTATGATGTTGCCTATTGGTTTGTTATAGATGGCTTTTATCAGAATGAAATAAAGAAAGCAATGTCTGTAGGGTTTTTAACATGAATAGGTGCTGGGCTTTGTCAAATGCTTTTCCTGCATCTATTGAGATGATTGTGTGATTTTTGTCCTTTGTTCTGTTGTATTATATTTATTGATTTGTATATGTTGAATAATTCCTGTGATGACTCTTACTTGCTCATGTGTCAAGGACCAAAGAAGGATTAAAGCCTAATTAGTTTCCTCTGTGCTCATGAAGGAGAAAGGCTGCACTCAAGGGCGATTTCAAATTAGGGAAAAGTTAAGACAGCTGAGGTTAAGTTGTTTACAGGAGAATGTACTAGTGGGTATTGGAAACCAGATAAATCTTGTGTTGCTTTAATGATTGCTTTTGCCTGAGTTTGGGTGAATAAGAGCAAGGTAAGCCAATGGCTTGGGTACTCCTTTTCCTACTAGAGGTAAAAGCCCCTGCTGTCTGCACATTGAGCTGACTCTGTGTCTCTTTATTATTCATCCTCAATTGCCCCCAGGTCAGGGAGGAACAAAGTAGAGGCTTTGGTCCTGGAGCAAAACAGGCTGGGTGAGCTGGCAACAGCTGGTGCCTTAATATGGGATCAGGGTCCCAGAGTCACCAAGTCATGGTGTGTAATTTTCTTGATGACTTATTGTGTTCTGTTTGCTAGTATCTTATTGAGAATTTTTGCATCTAGATTCATTAGGGAGATTGGCCTGTTGTTCTCTTTTTTGGTTATCCTTCTCTAGGTTTGGTATCAGGGTAGAGTTTACTTCCAGGAATGACTTTGGGAGTATTGCATTCCTTTCAATTTCCTTAAAGAGCTTGAGGAGTAGAGCATTAAAACTTCTCTACATTTCTTTCTTAAGGCCTAATTAGTTTCCTCATGAAGGAGAAAGGCTTTCTTTCTTTCTTTCCTTCTCTCCCTCTCCCTCTCCCTCTCCCCCCTCTTTCTTTCTTTTTTGATACAAGGTCATGCTTTGTAGTTCAGACTGGCCTGAGCTCACTATGTGGCCCAGGTTAGCCTTGAACTCACAGCAATCCTCTTGCCTCTAACTCCTAAGTGCCAGGATGAGAGGCATGAGCCACCAGGCCTGGTGTTGTGGTATGTGGTACTGATTGCTGGTGGGCGTGAGTCACCACATGCGGTATTGTTGTATGTGTTTACGAGGGATCAAACTCAGGATTCCTTTTTTTTTTTTTTTTTTTGGCAGTACTGGGGTTCGAACTCAGGCCCTTGTGTGTCCAAGGTTGGAATGGTACCACTTGAGCTAAATCCCCAGCCCCAAACTCAGGATCTTGCACTTGCTAGGCAGGTGCCTGAACCACTGAGCTAAATCTCCAGCCCTATTTAGAATTTTTATATCTTTTCATTCAGCTCTGGCAATTCATTTGTATCTAGGAATCTGTCCATTACTTCTATGTTTTCATCACTGAGTAAAGGCTCTCAAAGTGGGTAGTGATGATCTGGATTTCTGCAGAATCTGTTTTGATTTCAACTTTGTCAATCTTAATTGCATTAATTTGAGGCTTTTTCTTTTTCCTTTTTGGTAAGTGTGGCTAGGGTTTTGTCAACTTTAATCTATGGAAGATTCATTAATTCTTTGTATTTTTTTTTTTTTAGACAGGGTCTCGCTTTGTAGTTCAGGCTAGCTCTGAGTTCACTATGTAGCACAGGCAAGCCTCAAACTCACAGCAATCCTCCTACCTCTGCCTTCAAGTGCTGGGATTACAAGTGTGAGCCACCACGTCTGGCATTTGTGGTTTGTGGTTCTAATTGCTGGTGGGCATGAGTCACCACACCTGGCATTGTTCTATGTGGTTACCGGGATCAAACCAGGATCTTGTGCTTGCTAGGCAGGTGCCAGAACCACTAAACTAAATCTCCGGCCCTTGGTATTGTTTTCTTAGTTTCAAATGCATTAAATTCTGTTCAGATCTTTGTAATTTCCTTCCTTGTGCAGTCTTTGAGCTTGACTGTTCCTTTGCTAGAAGTTTGAGGGTCAATATAAAGTTGTTTATTTGAACTCAATCTGTTTTTCTGAGGTGGGAATTTACCATTACAAATTTCCCTTGTAAGACCTCTTTCATCATGTCCCATAATGGTATGTTATTTTGGCATTATTATTTAATTGTAGAAACTGTCTAATTTCTTCTTTAAATTCTATGACCCATTGGTTTTTCAGGAGGGTGACATTTAATTTCCATGTATATATGTGCTTTTTGTGGTTTCTTTTGCACTAATTCCTAATTTAATTACACTATAGTCTGATAAAATGCATGGAATAATTTTAATTTCTTTTCCCTTAAGCATGTTCTATGAGCTATGTGGTCTATTTTGGAGAAAGTCACTTGCACAGCTCAGGAGGGTATATTCTCATATGTGTGGAACATTCTGTAGATACATGCTAAGTCCATTTGCTCCCAGGTTTAGTTCAGTTATGACATTCGTTAATTTGTGTGTGTGTGTGTGTGTGTGTGTGTGTGTGTCTGTGACAGTACGGTAGCACAGCTACAGTTGTCTTAGTGCTCATTTTATTTTTCATGTCCATAAATTTTTTTATATAATTAGGTGCAAGAGTACTTTGTACATATTCGTGATTGTTATATTTTCCTCTTGGAATTTTCCATTACAAGCATATCAAGACATCTGTCTCTCTTCATCAGGCTTGGCTTGAAGTTGAGTTTATCTGCAAATAGAATAGCTACCACTGCTTTTTTCTGGGTTCTTATACCATGAATTCTTGTGTTCCATTCTTTGATTTCTAGTCTATGGATTTCTGTTTGAGTTAAATGTGTTTCTTGTATGCAGCACATTGTCGGATCTTGTTTCTTTTTTTTTTTTCTTTTGAGACAGGGTCTCACTTTGTAGTTCTGGCTGGCTCTGAGCTCACTATGTAGCCCAGGCAAGCCTCGAACTCAGCAATCCTCCTGTCTCTGCCTCCCGAGTGCTGGGATTACAGGCGTGAGCCACCACACCCGGCAGATCTTGTTTCTTAATGCATCCTGCCAATCTGTTTCTTTTGACTGGTGAACGGAGATCATTTACATTGATGGTTATAACTGGTAATGTATTGACTTATCCTCATTGTATTATTTTCCTGTTGCTGTTTTTCAGTTTTTCCCTCTGCCTCATTGCTTGCTTGCCCAGTGGATTCTTTTTACTGGTGTTCATAGAATGGTAGCCTGCTTTATCTCTTTCTAGAATATCCTTAAGAATATTTGATGATGCTAGTCTGATGGTCATGAGTTTTCTCGGTTGTTCTTTGTTTTAAAAGTCTTATTTCTCTATTGATTTTGAAAAAATACTTTTGCATGGTACATCAATCTCGGTCAGGGATTGTTTTCTCCTAGGACTTGAAATACTTTACTCTAAGCTCTCCTTGATTTAAGTGTTTGTCTTTTTTTCCTTATTAGTACATATTGTATACACATAACAATCACACTCAACATTGGGAATTTGTACCAGTATATGACATGAGTTCTTATTTTTCCCCACTCGCCTACCCACCCTACAACATTCTACCCCCAAATACATATGCTTTCTTTTAACATCATAGTTTGTCTTACCCCTCTTTACTTACCCCACCCTTTTCCCCTTGAATATCTTCTATTTCACAATATCTATGATACATTCTAGAACTCATACAGCTTTTAATATTCTGTTGTGTTGAATTTCTGGAATCTTGACTATTATATGCCTTATTGTAGTCATGGCTAATTGAAGTTCTGTATGCCTTATCTGTATGTCAAATTCTTTTCTGCATGCTTGGGAAGTTTCCTGTCATTATATTCTGTGAACAGAGGTTTTATGTCATTTGCTGTTTCCTGCATTTTTGTTGATTCCAATCAGTCTTATGTTCTTTGTATCATTTGCAGCTATTGAATTGATTTTTCATGATCCCTGTCTACTTTTAGGAAATTCTTATTTTCCTGATTGCTAGCTGCAATCCTTTCTTCTAGATCTGGTATTTTGTGCTTGAGTTGGTTCATTCTGGTATGTATACTTTCAATAGAATTTTTAATCTTCTGGATGTCTACTTGAATCTGTTTTACAGATTCCATTTCTTTATATTGGGCATTTTTGGTTTCTATTATTTTTCTAGGCTCTGTTTTTTTTTCTTTTTTT
>PVIC010052508.1:0-12159 GCA_004025085.1 Thryonomys swinderianus | reverse complement strand
CTGACCCTAGTTCTTTAAACTCCATCATCTCTCACCACTCCCTGGAATGCCACAAGTCTATGTTTTGGGCTGGAGCACTGTGCTCTGGGGACTCATGGAAGCTCTGCCTTGGCTCTGCCTCATTGTACTGGCCTCCACACCACCTGTGGTCAGGACGCCCACCAAGCTCAGAACCCTGATGCTGCTTCTCCGTGGCAAGGGGGAGTGCCTAAGACAGTGATTGGACAGATGGTGGTGATGAGAGAGCTGGCACGGATACATGGCATGTTTAAAATTCAACAATGCCATCTTCTCAAACATTATTTCTCTCTGGTGAAATCATTCACATCCTTCTACTATAACCTTTAGAAATATGCAGTGCACTAATACTTTGCATTATCATCCTATTATAGAGAGCTTGACAGAAGGCCCTACTCCTAATTCTGACTCATAAGGTTTGGCCCAACATCTCTGACTTTTCCTTCTCACTTATGTGTCCCAGCCTTTAATCACCAGTGTGCTATCCTCAGCTTCTCTGGATCAACCCTTAGATTCTACATAAAGGGAAGATCACCCAGTATTTGGCTTTGATTTCTGGCTTATTTTCCTAAACATAATGATTTCCAGTTCAATCCATGTCATGGTATCATCCTTCTGTATGGGTGAATAATTGTCCAAATTCTTGTAGAATGGTGTAGAGGAACAGTAATAATTATGAAATTTAATAAATTATTGTCAGAAATACTATGTATAAATGAGCATATGTATTTATATGTACTGTGTGCATATATGTATAGGTTTATGTTTATTATGTATGCATATACTGTTTGCATGTGTGTATATTATACCATATAAATACTAGTCTTTGTATTGAATTATTTACATATAGTGATATCATAAATTATGGTCACTGTGGGAAGCATTGTTATGAGTGTCTGGAAATCTAATTGAAAGCTATAAAAACTTTATATATATTCCGTTTTCGGCAGCGTCAGAGGACTGAGGCCCACCCAGCGGCCCACTGTACCCCAGAGCAGTGCTGACTCAGCTAACTGGGCAACATTCCGTTTCCAGCAGCAGCAGAGGACTGAGGCCAACCCAGAAGCCCACTGCACCCCAGTGTGGCATGGACTCGGGTACCCAGAGCCATTCCGTTTCTGGTGGCGGCAGACTGAGGGCTGCCCACTGGCCCACTGTACCCTGGAGCAGTGCAGACTCCACTACCTGGGCACCACCGAATTTCCAGGGGCCGCAGAGGACTGAGGCAGGCCCACTGGCCCACTGCACCCTGGAGCAGCACAGACTAGTCTACCCGGCACCATTCCATTCCTGGCGGTGGAGGACTGAGGCCTGCCCACTGGCCCACTCCACCCAGGAGCCATGCAGTGAGGAATCAGGTAGGACGCTGGGCGCCATCACCACCATGGAGGATTGAGGCCTGCCGACCGGCCCCAACCCCACCCCGGAGCTGCATTGTGAAAATCCAGGTCCGAGAGGAGCCGGAGCCATTTCCTGCACCCTTCACACTGGAGCCATGCTGAGAGACCAGGCAAGATAACAACAACAACAAAAAAGGAATCTAGCTTCTATTTTGCCATCTACTCCTAGATCCCTCTATTCACCTCCTTTCCCCGCACCCTCTGCTATATTCCTGTCAGAAGCAATACCCAGAAGTAAAGGACTCTTAGGCTGCCATATTTCTTCTCCTGGACTATTATAAGAAGGTGTGCAAAACCTCCAAAGGTCCTTCAACATACAGTTGGTACTGTTTAATATATGCCCTTTTAACCTCTATTACTTGCTGGCATATATGAGGTTCTAGCGTATAGGTGATCTTCATAAATCTGCTAACCCTATTTCACTCTCCTTCTGTCCCCTACCTCCCTGATTCCCAGTGACCTTTTATCCCCAAAGGGGGATAAGATAAGAGGGGGTACATTTACGATCTGCATGCTGTATACACATTGCTGACTAATTCTAAATTTTGGCATATGGACATAGAGGTAACTCATAATCTCAAAGTTTTCAGAACAGAATATAGCAAAACTTTTTTATTTTATTTACTGTATTTAATACTGATATTGGCATTGATTGTATTATGGTAACAAACATAATGTGATTGTTCTAATCAAATACCTCCTATGATCTGTGGAAGTGAGAACTCTCAAGGGTCATTACAGATTCAAGGAAGACACCCCAGGAAGGTGCCACATCCAAAGGACTCCAGATAATAGAAAGAGGCCCACAACAAACATTGCCCTGTCATCAGGCAAAGGATAGCATTAGTAACAACTAAAGAGTAGAAATGAGAAAATACACACACACACACAAAAAAAAAAAATAGACACAAAGATCACCACCACAGGGAAATTCAGAGAAAATGGAAATAGAGCAAACTGAAACTCAAGCAACAGGACTCTTGGAGATGGTAACTAAAGCAAATCAGGTTAAATGGAAATCAGAACTCATCTCTGAGATCAAAACAGGGATAAAGTCCACAGTGAAAGACATCATTAAAGAGGAGATCAGCGAGATGATAGAATCCAGGCTAGCAGAAGCAATGGAAAGTTTTAAACAGATTTAGGCAGAGCTCCACGGAATGATGGAGAGTGAAAGCGTGTGAAGTAGGATGAATGAAGCAGAGAACCGAATCTCAGACCTATAGGACAGCATATCAGCCAATGAGCAGGAAAGATGCAATCTATGGAAAAGAGCAAGTGACCAGGAGAAATCAACAGCTTCTAGATGACTCAAAGAAAAATAATATAAGACTGATTGGAATCACTGAGGAAGCAGGAGACAGTGTAAAAACCATTAAAAAAGCTGTTGTCAGAGATAACAAGAGAAAACTTCACAGGAAAAGAAATAGAAATACAGATAAATGAGGCCTATCAGACTCCAAAATGCCATGACATAAAAAAATATCTACACCTAGACATCTAATTATTAAGGTTCAAGATGCACAACAAAAGAATGAAATACTGAAAGCAGTGAAAGGAAGAAAATCATTTACAAAGGGAAGCCCATTAGGATCACAGAAGACTTTTCAACACAAACACTCAATGCAAGGAGACCGTGGAGAGAAGTATTTCAAGTATGGCAGGAAAGCAACCTCCAACCTAGACTGTTGTATCCTGAAAAACTATTTTTCAGAATAGACGGGGAAATAAGATAATTTCATAATAAATAACATGTAAAAAACTTCACAAATATGAAACCTGCCCTCCAAAACATTCTAAAGAACATCTTGGGAAAAAACACAGAAAATTCCATACCCACGAGACCCAGGAGAGTGAATTCATTGGGGCAAACAAGAAACTAAATAGAAAAGGGGAAAAGCAAAGAAGAAGAGAACCCAGAACAGGGAAACATGGCAGCTCTGAATATGTCCATGTCAGTCATAACCATTAATGTCAATGGACTCAGTTGGCCAATTAAAAGACACAGACTAGCAGATTGGATCAAGAAGTAATATCTTGCAATCTGCTGCATACAGGAAACACTCCTAATTCAGAGGGAAACCCATAGACTGAAAACAAAAGGTTGGAAAACAATCCTCCATGCCACAGTAAACTGCAAAAAAGCAGGAGTGGCTATCTTCTTTGCAGATAAAATAGATTTCAAACCTAAATTGTTTAAAAAGAGATAAAGAAGGTCACTATATTCTCCTACAGGGAACTATTCAAGAGAAAGATATAATAATCATAAATATCTATGGACCAAACTAATGCACCCAACTATATAAAACAAACATTACTGGACATGAGCCAGTTAACCATGATTACAGTAATAGTAGGGGACATTAATACACTATTGTCACAAACTGGCAGATCAGCTAGACAAAGAATCAATAAGGAAATACTTGAGCTAAATCAAACTTTTGAGCAAATTGATTTATTAGATGCCTACAGAATTTGTCATCCTACAAAGCAAGAATATACCTTCTTCTCAGCTGCGCATGGATCATTCTCCAAAATAGACCACATTCTAGTCCATAGAACAAGCTTAAGTAAATGGAAAGAAACTGAAGTTATCCCCTGCATACTATAAGACCATAGTGCCTTGAATCTGGAACTGAATAGAAGAAGAAATTCCAAGATCCTCACAAACACATGGAAATTGAACAACACTCTGTTAACCAACCAATGGGCCATAAAAGAAATTAAAGAAGAAGTTAAACAGTTTCTGCGACTAAACGACAACCACAGCACAACATACAGAAATTTATGGGACACAATGAAAGCAGTTCTGCAAGGAAAATTCATAGCAGTGAATGCCTACACTTAGAAAATACAGCAAACTAAAATAAACAATCTAATGGTGAACCTCAGACAATTAGAAAAAGAGGAGCAAAACAAAAACAAAGCACATACTAGAGAGGAAATTATAAGGATCAGAGCAGAAATTAATGCAATGGAGACAAAGATAACAATACAAAGCATCAATGAATCAGAGTTGGTTCTTTGAAAGGATAAATAAGATTGACAGACCCTTAGCCAACCTTATCAAACAAACGAAGGAAAAGACTCAAATACATGCTATAAGGAATGAAAATGGGGAAATCAGCACAGACCCGGAGGAAGTCCAAAGGATCATAAACACATATTTTGAAAATCTATACTCCAAGAAGATGGAAAATCTAGAAGAAATGGATAGATTCCTAAACACATATGAACTTCCAAAGCTGAATGAAGAGTATATAAAAATGTTAAACAACCTGATATCAATCTGGGAAATTGAAAATGTAATAAATAACCTACCAACAAAGAAAATCCCTGGTCCTGACGGCTTCACTGCTGAATTCTACAAAACTTTTAAAGAAGAGTTAATACTAGTACTTCTCAATCTCTTTAGTGAAATGAACATGGAAGCAGTACTCCCTAAATCATTCCTTGAAGCAACCATCACCTTGATTCCAAAGGCAGGGAAAGATCCCACCAGAAAAGAAAAGTACAGGCCAATCTCTCTAATTAACTTTGATACCAAAATCCTCAATAAGATACTGGCAAAAAGAATACAGAGAGTTATCAAGTAAATCATACACCCTGATCAAGTCGGATTTATCCCAGGGATGCAAGGCTCTTTCAACATATGTAAATCAATCAATGTAATACACTATATTAACAGACTCAAGGACAAAAACCATATGATTATCTCAATAGATGCAGAAAAAGCATTTGACAAAACCCAACACACATTTATGATCAAAACTCTACAGAGAATTGGAATTGATGAATCTTATCTTAATTTAATACAAGCTATTTATGAGAAACCAACAGCCAGCATCATACTTAATGGGCAAAAACTGAAACCTTTTACACTAAGATCAGGAACGAGACAAGGATGCCCGTTGTCACCACTCTTGTTCAATATAGTGCTGGAAACATTAGCCATAGGAATCAGGCAGGACAAAGATATAAAAGGAATAAAGATAGGAAAGGAAGAAGTTAAACTGTCATTATTTGCTCATAATATGATACTCTATCTGGAGAATCCTAAAAATTCAACCAAAAGACTGCTAGACTTAATTACAAAATTTCTTGACTGCTCCTCCTTTTGAAGTTCCAGCTTCTTAGGTGGCTAACACAGGTTGATTGCTTGAGCCATCAAGACTGAGAACAGCTTAGGCAATATTGGATTGTCCCATCTGGGGAAAAAAAAAAAAAAACACAAAATACTGAAACAAGTTTATTTATAGTTGTTTTATCATGTTGTAGTATATAATTTTACTTTATTTATTAGAAAACATTGCACAGGGCCAGGGTTTATCCCAGTGGTTCCAGTGTCTGCCTCGCAAGTGCAAGGTCCTCCATTTAGCCCCCTATAACCACATACCACAATGCCAGACATAGTAACTCACGCCCAGCAACAATCAGTACCACAGACCACAATGTCAGGCATGGTTGCTCAGGTTTGAAATTCCACTTGGGAGCCAGAGGCAGAGGATTGCTGTGAGCTTGAGGCTTGCCTGGGGTACAAAGTGAGACCCAGTCTCACACACACAAAAAAAACATAAAATATACTGATAAATAATCATATAATAACCTTTACATAACATTCAATGTTTAAAATTAAGAAATCCATTATAAGTCTAAATGTAGTCAGATCTTTTAGATACCATAAGTGTATCATTATATGAAATATGGGAAAATAAATCATGCATGTTAGAAACGTTATTTTGCTTTCCTTTGTATATGTTTGAGGGTATTCTGTTTACATTTATCATGGGAAGTTCCATAATACATTTTTAATTATGTTTTTTAATCCTCATCCTCTCCTCTCCCTCCTCTCCTTCTAATTTCTGATCCACCTCCCATTTGAAAAGGCCTCATTTTAATTACTTTTTTCCTTCAATTCATTTTTCTCTATTCCCTTTCACTCCCCTTCCAACCATCCCCCATCAGTTTAGTACATGCTCAGAATATTTTTTGAAATTTATAATACACTATCAATATTAACAAAACTGCATAGCTAACAAAGTTAAATTTGCAATATGAGGTTACTTAGGTTATTACAGAAAAAATAGTCTAATGCTGGCACAGAAATCATAGTGAAGAGTCTATTTTAATATGAATAGACTATTTTCCAAGTTATTTCCTGTGAATGCAAAATATCTCATTTTTATGGATCTATTTTTCTGGAATGCAATGTAACCAGACACCTGTGTTTTTGGCACCATCAGAAGGACACACAAACAAGGTTTGTATGACTGTCATGAAGTGTGAGTTACTTTAACTTGTACAACTCAAACTCCTATTTATGTTAAAGGAATTTATGTTATTAAATCATGAAATGTCTGCTATTTTTCAAGTAATTACATTTACAAAAAGACTAAAAATAATAGATGAAATGACATTTTGATTTATATCAAATTCTGATTCATTTTTAATAATTTAAAATAGGAACACATGAATATGAATTTGTGCAGTTTAAATACTAAAATTGTACTCTAAATTCGAGCTATGAACCTGTTTGTTTTGTGATTGTGGAATTAGATTTGTGTGGAGAATAGTCTAGCTTTAACTCTGCTAAAGGTTACCATTTTTAACTTTCCAAAAATATATTTCCAAGTTTAATTATCTTTAGATCAAGTATATCTACTACATTAGGAGTTCTCACACTATGTCTTATTACCTATAATTTTAAAAGTAAATATTTTAACAGTATATCATCTTCAGTTGCTTTTGCCTAATGACACTGAATAGAATCATGGAGGCACCATAGGAACTCCCAAGTTTAAAATATGTATGATCTAACCCTTTACAGAAACATAAAATCTCATGTTTTTTATGATTGCTCTAAATGCTTATATTGTCTACATCTGTAAGTCTTTTTAAAATCAATTACACACTCAAAAAAGGATTATTTCTTCATGATACATTTATGAATGAGGTTTTGGTGTATTGACTGGTGTAATGACGGTTTTATCCTCAATATCTCGTAGATATCTGACAATATCTCTTGAGGAAAAGAAGATGTAGAACTAAAAGTGTTCTGAAAATCTAAGAGAATGTTGCAGAAGACATAACCATTCATGAATTCATTAATGAAGCAATCAATGAGGACTATGGAAATCAGGTAAATCCTTTATGCAAAAACAGAAATTGAACTTAATTGAGATAGAAGGAAAATAAACATTGAGTATCTACAAAACAGTTAATTAATTGGGCATTTAAGCATGTTTTGTATGTAATTACTTAATCCTTTGTGAAACTTATTAATAGTCTCATTTATGTAAAATAAGCAGGTTTAGGGCCAGAGATTTAGCTCAGTGATTCCAGTGCCTGCTTAGCAAGCACAAAGTCCTGAGCTGGATTTCTGGTAATACATATTACAATACTGGGCATGGTGACTCACACCTGCCAGCAATCAGTACCACATACCACAGTGCCAGCAGTGGTGGCTCACGCCTGTAATCCCAACACTCAGGAGGCAGAGGCAGGAGGATTTCTGTGAGTTCCAGGCTAGCCTGGGCTATACAGTGAGTTCAGAGCTAGCCTGAACTACATAGCAAGACTCTGCCTCAAAAAGCACTAAAAATAATAATAACAAAAGTAATAAAGTGCCTACAAAGCAGCCAGAAAAGCAATTAACGAAATAATAACAATAATAAATCCTTTCTGCTCTAATTAATTAGAATGCAAATAATTTATATTCGCTAAACAAAAGGTATAAAATGGTTAACTATTCTCCATCTAGATATCTTCCTAGAAGAGCTAAAAACATTATATTACAGTGTTACATGAATACCCAGGTCTATAAAGACAAAATTCATAATAACTAAATAAGCAGCCTGAAAAGAAAATGTGATACTTATGTGTAATGGAATACTATACTGTCACAAAGAAAATGTGCTATTTGTTTTATTTCTGGGATGCACTTGAGACCATAGGATTAAGGTAAATAAATTAGACACACAAGCTTACATATTGTTTATTTTCTCTTGTATAAGAAACCCAAAACACAAAGAGCAAAACAAAAGAAAGACAAGAAGAAACAAGGAAATGCTTCTTTAGTGAAAGGAAAGGGACAAAGAGTTGGAAGGAACAGGAGAAAGACATATTATATACCTGCACCAAATTTCCATGAAGAATGCAATCATTAATCCTGGAAACATACACTAAGAAAAACACAAATACTGAAATAAAAGCAAAAAGACCTGACTACATTCTGCCCATGGGAGATTCATGTCCTCCTTCAGGATGTACATAGAGTGAAAATGAAAAGGTAGCAAAAAGAGTCCATCCAGTGGAAGACGCAACAGAGCAATTGAAGGTGTGAACTTACATCAAACCAAATGGACTTTAAAATTATAACTGTAAAAGAGATAACTCAAATGATAAGGAGGTTGAATCATAGAGATTGAAACAGCTCCTAAGAATCTATAACATTTTACAAGAGTATTGTTCACTAAGCCTGAATTTAGTACAAATAAAAACTGTGAACAGACACATATGACACTGAGTTGATAATAAAAATGGTTCCCTCAAAAAATATGCCAAGATTAGATGGACTCTCTGCTGAACTCGCTCAAACTTTTAAAGATAAATTAAGATAAATCATGCTCAAATGCTTCTGAAAATGTGAAGAGGAAAACTTTTGAAGTCATTTTTAATTACATTTATTTTCATCTGTATATAAACACATATACATATGTAGAATAGCTTTATAAAGGTTATGTACCAAAATGGTTAAATCAGGGTACCTTTATCCATCCCAAGTATTTATCATTTTTTAATGATGACAATGTTCCAGGTCCTTTTTACTGCTTTTAGAAAGGAGAGAGCATGTTATCATTATCTACAGTGGCCCAACCACACAATAGACATAGCTATAATTTACAGCACATCCCTGAAGATTTTCTACAATTTCTTCCCACCCTTATCTACAAGTTGTGTCAATCACCATTTCCTTTTCAGATTTTATGAGATCAACTGCTTTTGATTCTGCATATGAGTGAAATCACACAGCATCTGTATTTCACTACCTGGTTTATTTCATTCAACAGAATGATCTCCTCTTCCATCTATATTGCTGCAAATCACAAGCTTGTATTTCCACTGTTCATGTGTACTATATTTTCATTATTCATCATTGATTCATTATTCATCAATCAATAGAAGCTTAGATGGTTTTCATTTCTTGGCTACTACAAATAGTGCTACACTAAAATGGGAGGCTAGATGTCTTCTTGATAATTTTATGCATTAGATCTAAAATGTCCCCACTTTATCCTGTGTGCGGAAGGTGAATTGATCATGCTGCACTGTAATCCATACACTCAGTCACTGATGAATTGAGAAGCTGCACGTCCTGGTAGGAGGTGGGAACTGTTGAATGTATGCCCCCCTGACCATGAACTAGAAAAGTATGTTCTTGAACACCAATCTTCAGTTCTTTCCTCTTGTTGGCTACAATGAAGTGAGGACCTTTCCTCTGCTGTGGTATTCTATTGTCCTATTTCTGCCTTGGGGCCAGTCCACTGATGAAAATCTTGGAAACTGTGAGCACAAATAAATATCCTCCTCTTAAATTTCAGGTGTCAGGTATTTTGTTACAGTACTGAGAAAGTGACTGAGACAGACATAATAAAGTCATTCCTTTGGACAGAGAGCCAGTGGTCAGATTGCCAGAAGGACACTCAGCTCTAATTATATGCAAGATCTCTGTACTGTATTCCATTCCATTTCTATGACTCCTTCCTGTTTGCAAAAGATCTAGCTGTTTTCTTCCAATTATCTGTTTTACTTGCACTATGGCTTTCTCATATGAAAGAAATTACATAATATTTAAACACACATACCTTATTTATTTTGATGAATAATATCCTCAAGGAATATCTATTTTCTCACAAGGGATTAAAATGTATCACTCTTTTTAGCATAATATTCCATTGTATATAACTACTACATTTTCCTTATTCATTCATATTTTTATAGACAGCAACCCCTCCAAGATTTAACTATTATAAACTGTTCTGTAATAAGCATGATAGGCACTTATCATAGTGATATTATCTCTTTACATTTTCAGGAAGATATTGAGAAAGTTAATAATTGGAACAAATATAATTTCTAGTATTTTTTAGAAATTTTCATACTGATTTTCACAGTGTTTGTACTAATTTACATTTCCAAAACAGTACAGGAGAGCTCTCTTTTCCCTGCAAGTAGTCAGCAATGGATATGATCTGATTTCTTTATCACAGCAATACACTCTGGAGTGACATGGAATCAATACTGTTTTATTTTTATTTCCTTAATGTCCAATGATTTAGAACATCTTTTCAAGCATATATTGGCCATTTGTACTTCTTCATATTTTGAATCAAATTGGGTTTTATTGCTATTATTTTGAGTTGCTTCTATCTTCTTTATATTAATATATTGTCACATGTGCATTTACAACTATTTTTTCCATACTCTAGGTTGTCTCTGTTGTGTTTCTTTTGTTTTGAGAAATATTTTAGTTCTATTGTCCCCTTTTTTTATTGTCCCATTTTTATATATAACTTTCTGTTCTGTGCTTTTGTGATTTACAAAAATTCCTTTACCTTCATGGTTTGGAAGATCTGTATTGCTCAAAAGCACAACCTAAACTCAATACAGTTTGTACCAGAATATCAATGGCATTCTTCACAACACTAGAAAAACTTACAACACTTGCATAATACAAAAAAAATCAATAGTCAAAATCTGAGCACAAAAATAGTAACAGCAGAAGACATTATTTAATTGACTTCAAAATATATCACAGTGTCTCATGTTCAAACCATCATGATGTTTTAAAGGGACAGAATTTTGCCAAAAGCAGAGAAGATACTGAACAATTAATTAATAGCCAACATCCTTGATGGATACTGATAAAATAATACCTAATAAAATACTACCAAAGCTAACTCAACAGCAGGTTAAAGGATCATTTACAATTATTTCTTACTTTGAGTTTATTGGTGCATTTCACGTATACATTATGATCACGCTCAACATTAAAAATTGCCTGCACATGACACATTTTGATTCCCATGTTTTGCCCTTTGCCCATCCTACCTCCCCAACATACATAAGTGTTGTTTCCATTTTTCAATATTAATGTTTTTCTTTTTCTTCTTTATTTTCCCCTACCCCTCTTCTTTTTTCTCTTTGAGCATTGCCTTTCTATTTCACAACGTCTATCAATTGGGTGTATCTCATAAGTGAAATAAATAACACAATAATTGATTGAATTGACTATCCTTAAGATATGATGATTTGATATATGTAAATAAAAATGTGTTACTCTAATAATGTCAACAGAATTAAAAACAAAAAAAGATCTTTTCAACAGTTGCAGCACAAGATTCATCTTTTCTACCTATAGTCCCATATCAAATTATATTAGAGAAGGAATATACCTCAACACACCTAAGGTATGAATCAGAAACACTCTACTAATGTCAGGTTTCATGGTTAAGAGTTGAAATACTTCCTTCCAAGCTAAAGAACATGAAAACAATATCCACTTTTGCCCTTAGCTCAAGGTAATATTCGAAAATTTTGCCATCCTTAGTTATTCAGGAAAAATAAACAAAGCACATCTACATTGAAAAGAGGAAATTAACTTGTCTGAGGTTGTAGAAGATTAGATTCCCCACCCAACCCCCAGATGTCTGTAGGAAACAAAAAATGTAGTAGATGTGGA
>PVIC010052507.1:0-12148 GCA_004025085.1 Thryonomys swinderianus | reverse complement strand
ACATACAATGCTGGGTGTGGAGATTCACGCCCACCAGCAATCAATACCACATACCACAGCGCCAGGCATGGTGGCTCATGCCTGTAATCCCAGCACTCGGGAGGCAGAGGCAGGAGGATTGCTGAGTTCGAGGCTTGCCTGGACTATATAGTGAGCTCAGAGCCAGCCTGAACTACAAAGCGAGACCCTGTCTCAAAAAAAAAAAACTGTGATGGTAATAAAAAAGGGAAACAAAACTTATGTATTTAAGGGGTGGGGGGTTGCAGGGTGTATAGGGGAACAGGAAAAAATGAGAATTAAACTGTGTCATAAACTGATCAAAATTCTCAATATCAAGTGTGATCATGATATGATGTGTATATACAATGTACCATTAAAGTTAAAAATTAAAAAAAATTAGTAGAGAATGATCCCTCATATTCAGGATATTATTTTGTGATTGACTCTATTAGTCAGTTTCCCACTGCTGGATAGAATAGAAGGAAGAGAAATTTAATTTTGTTCACAATTTCACAGGTTATCAGTTCATGGTTAGCTTATTACAAGATAGAAAAATCATTATGAAAAGATGTGGTACAGCAAAGTGGCTTAGTTCATGGTAGCTAGAAAGCAGAGCAGGGACACGGTGCCAGAGAGGAAGGGGCCAGGCATACACCCCATGGTGGTGCCTCCATGGTCCACCGCATACACCCAGAAATGGGTTCTACCAATCCTCTTGGTGGTCCACATAGAAAACTGATAGAAATGATAGATAGACCATAGGTACACAGACAGACAGAGCAACAGACAGATTATGGTTGTGAATCAAAATGGCCCCCAGAGGTCTCATGGTGCTAAAGCCTTTGTTGCTAATGTATTAGGTTTTTGGGAAATGATCGAATCATCTGGAATCTAATTTCACCATATAGATTAACCCACTGATAAGGGATGAACCCACTGATAAATGGGCTCTGGAGGGTAGGGCTTACTAGGAGGAAGTAGATCACTGCAGGTATATCCTGGGGACTACATTTTGTTCCCGGTTCCTATCCCTGGCTTTCTTCCCTCTGTTTCATAGCTGCCATAAAGTCAGAAGTTTTCTTCTCCCACTCCTTTTGCCATGCATTTTCTGCCTTGTCATAGGCTTAAGAGCTAAGCATGGATTGAAACCTATGAAACCTTGAGCTTAGCTAAACCTTTCATCCATTAAGCAGTTATTCTCAAGTACTTTTGTCTCAGCAATGAAAAGCTAACTGACATATAGAGATAAAGCTTTATTAGAAAAAATTCTCACACAGCAATTTTCTCACTGCAAATATTGACTAAAAGGCAAGCTACTTTAGCAGTGATTTGAGAGATAAATACCAAATGATCTTTGAAAAAGCTCCAGTTATGTATGTAAATAAACATCCATCTACAGCTATCCACCCTTCCTTGATTGAACACCTCCATTCACTAAAATCTAGTTAATGTTAAATTTGCAACTGACCGAGTAAAGTATGTATGAAAATTATTAAATCATATATATAGCTGTACAAATAGATAATTATTTTCTAGATAATAGTGTAAAATCTTGTTTCACAAAACCATGCCATCACTGTGAAGGAAAACCAAGAGTTTAAATGGCACTGAAAATGTCTTTTGTTCCTAAGCCCCCCAAAATAGTGTTACTTGGTGGAGCACGGTGGTGTACACCTGTAATTGCAGCACTTGGGAGGCTGAGGCAGGAAGGACACCTTATTTTTTAGGGGCTTCAAATTATTGCTAAAAACTCCTTTGTACATACTGCATTTCCTCACCATTATCCCAACCCCTTTCCTCTTCAGAGTCAGCCTAAATCTAAATTTCTGCTCTAACATCAATAATCAACTCTGGGTAAGTTATTTTTCCTCTTTGGACCTCAGTTTTGACATCCCTCTAATAGCATCCCTTTTCCTCTCTCAAACGTTGACTTTAATTAAATGTTTCTAGTATGTAGCAAGGACTTAGAAAATGTTTGAAATGGTAGATTCTGTATTTACATAATTTTCACTTGGCTCCTAAATAGGCAAATGTGTGACGCAGGTACATCACTTAGCATCTAGTTCACTTGCTTGACTGTAAGCTGTAGATAATAATGGTACCTCTCACAGAGAAAAGGTGAAGAGGAAGATAAAGCATCTATGGAAGGCACGTAGCATGAGGCCTGCCCACAAGCTCCACATGAACTTTAGCCACCGTTATTACCAGTCTATGAAAAAGTCAATGATACTGAAAGAGATGGCTGGTAATTTTATCATTGTCCTTTTAAGCTAAATCTTGGAAACGACCCAAATGCCTGTCAACTCTAGACTGGATAAAGATGTGGGTTTTTTTTTTATAAAATGGAGTATTACTCTGCCATAAAAATGATAATTTTGAGCCATTCATACTCAAATGGATATACCTTGAGGACATACTCATAAGTAAAATAAATAGGTCATGGATATGCAAAGACCATATCTTTTCTCTTGTATGAGAAACTGAAAATATAAAATAAGTCCTAGAATGTATGATAAACACTGTAAAATAGAAAATATCCTAAGAGAAATGGTGGGTAAGAGTAAATAACAAGAAGAAAGAAAAAACTGTGGTGGTTAAAAAAAAAAAGGAAGGGGAACAAACTCAAGTATATAGGGGATGAGGGTTGTAGGGTGAGTAGGGGAATGGAAAAAATGCGAAGTCATGTCATATACTGGTACACATTCTCAATGTTGAGTGTGATCGTGATGTGTATATAAAATGTACCTATGTTGCAATAATAAAAAATAAACAAAGGTGTGTAAGATGGCAAAATGGTTTCTCCTTAGGTAAGAAATACAACTACAGCACAAGAATGCAAACACTAGTTGGCTCTTTCAATGCATGTGACTAGAAAATGCTCCCTAAATTTTTGCTTCTTAAAGTTGGTCTACAATGTCTGATAGCTCCATCTCAGACCCAGTGATTCAGAATCTACATTATTACCAAATCCCCAGATGATACACATGTACAATGAAGTTGTAAAGACTGCTGACCTGTGGCTTATGCAGGATCCTTTAAGAGACACTATATTAATTAGAGTTCACTAGAGGAACAGATATATATGATTATATGAAGGATTTGCTAGGTAGATTCACAATGGATTCCTGTGGAATTAGGGATGAGAGAATGTGAAATGGTCATTTGTGTGCTAGAGGACTGGATAATCCATTTGAAGGTCAAAGGCATAAAGCTCATTACAGAGTCCCCTGTAATTCTGTGTCAGAAATGTTAAGGATCTGCAGTGAAGAGTCTGAGCTGAAAGCCAGAAGGAACTGAAAACAAACATCTAAAGGCAGTGGTGCAGACCAGAGCCCCTCCAAAGAATCCTCCTGCTTCTTTACCTTTTTACTCCATCCAGGTTACAACCCTATTGGTTGATGCCACCAACATCCAGAGTGGGTCTTTTCTCCTTGGTTTGCAGTCTATATGTCAGTCACTCACAGACACACCCAGAGACTGAGTAATCTGCTAAGTAGTTCCTACTCAATCAAGTTGATATGTTACAATTAATGATCGAAAACACTAATCAGCATTGAGTTTCCAACTACCTTCCCGAACACTTCCCATAAATCTACTCATCCCAGCTTTCTTAGATTTCAGGATTCAGTTTATGGACTCTGGTCCCTTGGAACCTACCTGCCACCTGTTTCTGCTTTCCAGATTACATCAGCTTCCATTCATCCTAATTTCAGAGCCTTGATGATTATAACTCTCTACTATAATTGGATAAGATATCTAATACATAAGGGAATTCTATGGTTGGCAATGTTTTCAGTAAACTTCAAAAACACCTTCATTGTTTCACTTAAACAACACACATGACATTCTAAAACTAATAAACTATTTTTAAAACCTTATATTTTTATTCTGAAAATGTCTTTAATGTATTTTGAGGCATTACAACCTATATAATCATACTTTATTAATATCTTTACTGTTTATATGGTAATAAATACTCTGTGTGACAGCTCCCCAAAATAATCTTTTGCAATCCAAATCATTTAAATATCTATCAAGTCCAAATACACTTCCACTTATAAATACGTTTGTGACTGTATGTCTCACAATCATTTTCAGTGGATGTGTGCATAATAATGGAGCTGAATTGGAAGGTTAGATGTAATTGTTAAATATCTAAGCCACTCTTAAACAAAGAGGTTTCTTAATAAAGATACATTTTTGCATATATTATCAGAGTTCAAATAAGGGTATTTTTCCCTACTCTTTCCACCCATGTCATGTATATTCACTGGAAAAAAGTGGCAAAATGTTAAAAGAGATTATATATATTCATTTCAATAAAGTGGAAAAAATCAAGACATAAAAGCCATCATGTTGCTTGGGCAGCAGAATCTCCTCCTGAAAGGTTACCCAAAGCTCAGTGATGATTTCAAGGACATTCAGCTGCAAAGGTATGGAAATCTCGTGCCTGTGGAATTGCTAAGAATATCATGAGCATTTTTCTATTTGTAGTTAGGTATCTGCACAATAAACACAATAATCTCCCATGTAAAATTAGAAGACAAAAATATAATGAGAAAAGCTTTCTATGTTCCAGTGCAAAATGGCTAAACTGAAATGCCAATGTCAAGTGAACAGCTTGAAAGATAAAATGAATACATAAATTTATAGAACAAATAGAGATGTCTGACCATAGAGATGAATAATGAGGATGGGGATGAATAGACAGGGAAAAGGATGAAACTTATGTCCTGTCCTCGTAGCACTAGTGAAGCCAGGCAGTAGGAGTTGGGGGAATAGAGACATAGGAGGGGACAAGAGATCCATTTTCTGAGTTATTAATCCCTTCAAGGGGTAAATATACACACATATAATCTTGATTTGACCTCTTCTTTATCTTTTAAACCAGACTCCAAATACAAAGGGTAGAAACCCCACCATAGAAATTGACATGCTCAGACTCTATGTGGAGAAAATAAAGGAAAATGTCAGTATTCTGGAGGAAAGGTGGTGTATGTTTAAAGATAGCATACTCAGCCACCTATTGGGGTGCTCTAACCCATCCACATAGTCACGAGGGCAGAGGTTATTTACTTCTGGGCCTCGCACTAGCAACTGGCTCAGTTCCTCACAGGGAGGTTCTAAATTCAAAACCCTGTCTAAAACAAGCCCATGTTTTGTATTGACATTTTTCTTTTTTATTAATTTTTATCTCTATTGGTACATTGTATATACATTGTGATCATTGTACAGGATCACACTCAATATGGGGAATTTGTACCAGTATATGACACAATGTCATTTTTAACAATTCAGTTTAACCCAAGAAAAATATCCTTGGATATACTATGTGTCATGCATTTGGTCACTAGAGCTACGTAAAACATATCATTACCTTGAAAGTGACCATTGCCAGTGTCTTTCTCTGGCGACCAAAAAAGAAGACTTATGGTGATAGAAAAATGAGTGGGATTCTATATTTTCAATAAGCAATGCACCAAGAACATTACAACAAGCATAAAGGTTATTAACGCACATAATAAAATTAATAGCTAATCAATCTTCATTTGTTTTACTACTGGTTAAATTTTAAACACCTGAGAGTAGCAATCAAATGTTCTATTTTTTTCCCCCTATTCACAGTTTGGTGTGAATAGAAGTGTCTATTTCACAGTAAAGTATTGACAGAGAATTCGAAATGAAGAATCATTGGGAATTTTGTAATTTCAAGCAGAAGAGAAGACTATCATAAAATATTGTATCCCACCAAACAAAAGCATTTCTTAACCTTAGGAAAGGAGATGACAAATGTGGCGAGGTGGAGGAAAGGGAGGGAAAATAGGCAGGCTTGTGTCCAAGGGGAAAAACTTCACGATGTCAAAAATATGACTAGAAAAATTGGCTGGTTTCCATATTTGAGGACAAATTAAGCTTGTCATAAAATCAGTCTATACAGCTATACATCTGCTTTTTCACCATTGAGACTATCTTAACTTTGTACTTGCTGAATTTCATGTGATAAATGAAAAAGATATGGAGAGTCAAGTAGGAAGGATTATTATGGCCTATTCTTTAAATGGTAAGGGAAGTCAAATAGATCTTTTCAAGAGAAAATGTCTTCTCTTCCACCCAACCCTGATTTGGACTTAACTAGATTCTTCCTGTGGTGAATATTTCAGATCCAAAGTCATCATTAGTAAGATTTGCATGTTTTATTCAATATTATAAATGAATCACCAAGAGGATCCTAGCAACCTACTACTACTGACACAATATTAGTGAGGCAGACCCAAAAAATGCCACAAAAATTCCCTTTCCTCATAATACAAAGTGACAGCAGGGTGACAAGGGACAAAATCACCTGAGTCCCTCTGGACTCACCTCCCAAGACAGACCCAGAAGGATTTTCTGATGCTGATCCTAATTCTGATATTTTATCATAAGGGCTACATTTCTCCCTCCCCCTTCCTCTTTCCCTATCCCTCATGCTCCCCCCACCCTCTCCTTTTCTTGTGTTTTATGGTACTTAGAATTCAACCCAGGGCTTTTACACTGAGCTACAACCCCAACTCTCTTTACTTTTTGAGACAGGATCTGATTAAATTGCTCAGGCTGGCCTCAAACTTGCAACCCTCTTGCCTCAGCCTCCTGAGCATCTGGGATTACAAACATACATTCTCATACCCAGTGTAAATGTATCTTGATGCCTAACACTTTTTTTTAAAAAAATGCCCAGTTGCTGAGCATGGTGGCTCATGCCTGTAATCCCAGCACTTGGCAGGTAGAGACAGGGGGATTGCTGAGTTCCAGGCTTGCCTGGGCTACATAGTGAGCTCAGGGCCAGCCTGAACTACAAAGCGAGACCCTATCTCTAAAAAAAAAAAAAAAAAAAAGAATTGGGTATAAATGTCCATAGCAACTTTAATCAAAAACTGGAAACAACCTAAATGTTCATCAACTGCTGAGCAATAAAAAGGAATAAACTACTGACACACACAACAGTGTGTGCAATTATCAAAATCACAATGCTGAGAAAAGGAGTTAAATAGGAATGAAACTAGATTTGAAAAACAAATGTACAAAGGAGCTTTTCAGGATAGAGATGGTATAGTGGTTATGTACCTACATAAATCTGAGGAAATGGATCAAAATTCATACTGAAATTAGTCTACTTTATAAATTATATCATAATGAAGTTCTTTTTAATACTTGTGCTGTAGCTTTTCATGAACCTGATCATCTACTTACAGTTTCTACTTACTTTGATTCTTCTCTCCTTTTTTGCCTCATTCCACAGTTTGATATTAAGTTCCCACTTTCACGCCTTTCTTACTCCAATAACTACTCAGTGTTACACTGTCTATATATATATAAATATATATATATATATATATATATATATGATTTTAACATTCCTTTTAAACAGCAGGCTTTTAAGGATTCAGTGGCTCCTTAAACGTCATTAAACACAACTATACAATCCTCCCGCCTCCCATACTGGGGATTGAACTCAAGACATTGTGCTTGCCAAGCAGGCACCGTACCTCTGAACTGCATCCCTGGCCCACAACTATCCGATCTTAAATGTTTTCCTAGCACAAAATAGACCCTGTCCTAAAGTATCCATTCTATTTTTATTAATCCAGACTGCCTACCCCTAATTCCAGTCTCTGGTTCCAATTCTGATTTTTGGTACACAGGCAAAAGGCTTAGCTGGGAAGGGTAACATGTACCTGTAATCTCAGTTACTCAGGTGGCAGAGGCAACAGGATCAAAAATTTGCTAGACTCTGTGTGAAAATTTTAACAAAATTAAATAAAAAGGGCTAGTAATGTGCCCCTATTTTTCCACATGATGGCCATTAAAATATTGTACATAAACATATAGAATATTGATCATGTCTCCTTTAGTCCTGTCTTCAAGCTGACCATCCCTTGTTATTTCTTCTGAAAAAAGATATAGTAGCTTAATGCTGAGTTCCAGTTGAATTCTTGGTATCTTCACTGTGTTAAAGTTCAGGTTTGCACACTTAGTTTTGGGGGTCGTGGTTTGAAACAGAGTTTCACTGTGTAGTTAAAGCTGGCCTTGAACTCATGCTGTACTTCAGACTTGTGTCAAAATCACAGTGGTCTTCCTGCTTCAGCCTCCTGAGTATATAGGTGTGCACAACCATAACATTATAGGTGTGCACTATCATAGTTGGCTCATACACTTAATTTTGCAGCCAGATGAAACTATTCTGATGGTCAAGAGGGACAAATTACAATAGGGTAAATGTGTAGGTAAAATTTTTATATAATAAAATACATTTTTTCTGACAATTAAAACTGTCCCTAAATATGAAGTTCAAGCAGAGACTAGGTAATTTGATAAAGCAAAGAAAACTCCACAGTGCAAAGATGCTGAACTAGAAAACCTTTAAGACATGTTCCAAACCTCTAATTCTATCACATGTCTGTCAAACACCTATAAGCTTATAAGGCAGTGAACTGGTTAATTTGTAAAGAAAATAAAAATCAGGAAGAAGTACAAACAACAAAAATACATGAAAAAATGTTCAACATCACTGGTTATTCAAGAGATGCAAATTAAAACAATACTGGATTCTACCTCACTATAGAAAGAATGACTATTATCAAGAAATCCACCAATAACAAATTCTGTAGAGGCTGTGGGGGGAAAGGAACCCTTCTCCACTTTTGGTAGGAAAGTAGTCTGGTGCAACCACTGTGAAAATCAGTGTGGAGGTTCCTCAAAAAAAAAAAGACTAAAATAAAAAAGGTCCAATATTTACAGATCTGCCACCTATTTATTTCACTTATGAGTATTTCCTGAAGGTAGGTTCATTTGGATTTAAATCACTCAAACTTATCATTCTTTATGGCTGAGTAATACTCCATTTTATAGAAAAAACACATCTTCTTTATCCAGTCTCCAATTGATGGGCATTTGGGTTGTTTCCAAGATTGAGCTATCACAAACTGAGCTGCTATGAACATGGGTGCACATATGTTGCTGTGACATGTATCTTTTAATCCTTTTGTGTACATACCTAGCAGGGGAATAGCAGGGTCAAATGGGACCCCTAATCCAAGTTTTCTGAGGAATCTCCACACTAACCTCCATAGTGATTATACCAGTCTGCATTCCCACCAACAATGGAAAAAGGTTCCTTTCTCCCCACAGCCTTGTCAGCATTTGTTGCTGGTTAATTTCAAGATAGCACCATTCTCTGTAGAATGAGGTAGAATCTCAGTGTTGTTTTTATCTTCATCTCTCGAATGACTAGTGATGTTGAACATTTCTTATATGTATGAGAAACTGAAGATGTAAATGAACTCTAGAATATATGGTAGATATTGTGAAATAGAAAATATTCAGAGGGAAATGGGGTGTAGGCGTAAATAACAAGGTGAAGAAAAAATATGATGGTAATTAGAAAGGGGAAACAAAGCTTATGTATATTGGGGTGGAGGGTTGTGGAGTGGGTGGGGGAATGGGAAAAAATGAGAATTAAATTATGTCATATGCTGGTACAAATTCTCAATATTGTGTGTTATCACGATGGATGTATATAATATACCAATAAAGATTCAAATTTTTAAAAAGCTAAAATGAGCCAGGTGTGGTGGCTCACACCTGTAATCCCAGCACTTGGGAGGCAGAGGCAGGAGGATTGCTAAGTTCGAGGCTGGCCTGGGCTACATAGTGAGCTCAGGGCCATCCTAAACTACAAAGCAAGACCTTGCCTCAAAAAAAAAAAAAAAAAAAAAAAAAAAAAAAAAAAAAAAAAAAAAAAAAAAGCTAAAATGAGAGAATGCATTTGACCTTGATATTTCCTTTCTTGGTATCTTCCTGAAAGAATTAAAATCATCATACCACAGCAATACATGCACACCTATACCACAGTTTATAACAGCTAAATCTTGGAAACAGCCCAAATATTCACCAACTGATGAATACATAAAGAAGATGTGTTTGTTTTACACAATGGAATACTACTTAGTCACAAGAAGGATAAAGTTGAGACATTTTTTGGTAAACTAATGCACCTTGAGACCATATTCTTAAGTGAAATAAATCTGACAGACATGTAAATATCACAGTTTCTCTGGTGTGAAAAACTGAAAGTGTAAATAAGGGCCAAAATGTATAATAAATATTGTGAAATAGGAGGAAAACGTTCAAATGAGAAGGGGAACTAGGAAGGAAGGAGAAGGGAAGGAAGAAAAAGGAAAAAATGAGAAAAGAAGGAAAAAAGGAAACAAAGGTTTTGTGAGTAAGGAAAGGAAGATGGGTAGAATGGGGTTGAAGGGAATGAAGGGAAATGGTTAGAAAAGAAAACTCAAGATACATCATATACAGGTACAAATTCCCTGTGATGAATATGATCATTATGAATACCTAAATTGTAGCAATAAACTTAATTTAAAAAATAAAAATCAGAAGAAATCAAAATATGGTTGGCTGGTGACCTGAATATAGAATAGTAATTAACAGAGAAGAATATGGGGAAGGAAAAAAAAAAGATTGGATTTAATCAGGGCTTACTATATGCACGCATAGAAATATTACATTGAACACCAAAATGTGTACCATTAATATGTGTTCATCAAAAGTAAAAAGAAATAATAAAAGAATTTTAAAAGAACATAGTGAACTGGGGCTCTGGGCCTGATACTAAGTCCTTGAGTGAGACTATGTAATTATGAAAGGTTAAGTACAAATTAGAATAGTTATCACACAGAAGAGAGAAAAATGAAATTCTCACATTTTCTCATATTTTCTCATACCCTGGTGGTTAGACCATGCCTAAACTATCACAAAATAAAAGACAATGATGGCCAAAGCTGCTTCGACCAATCTATCGTAACAGACCCACAGTAAATAGAATGCCCTGAAAAAGGAACAAAAGAAAAACTATTCAGAATAGCTCTGCATCCTACACTAAGCAATTCTGAAAAATAAAAAAGGACCAGAAGAATGCAATCAGTATATTTTCATAGTTTAAAATTGTTACCCACAGATTACGGATTCAGAATCCCAATCTGCTTTGTGTTTTCTTCCCTCTCTCATTTAAATGAGCTTCTCCCAGGATTTCACTAGTTTGGGAGCTTTTAGAATTCTGCTTTTGCTTGCAACTGATAGGATCTTTCCCTCTTTTTCAAAGGAAAAAATGCATTAAAGATCTCATTCTTTATATCTTTCGAAACAACATGAGCTCAGCAAACAGATTTACTTTAAAAGTAACTTATCAACATTGACAGCATTCTCTTAAGAACAGCTGTTGCCTCATAGACTACAGTGTGAACACTTTACCCCTGAATTTAGAAACAATTCTACTTAGAAGAAATATTGTGCATTTAGCACCGCTTTACTTACCACAGATATTTGCATGAGAGTCCAATTTCTGTATAGCAATTTCACCTTGTTATTTTTCTAGACTTTTATATTTAAACCCTGAAAAGTGTCATTCATAATGATGAGTAAAACTGGCAAAATCAAAGCCATCTCCTCTGTGCATCTCTCAGCTTAACAGCCCATTTCTTTTAGTATTGCTCTTTTCCCTCTTTTACTAGAAGTTGACCGTCGAAACTGCTTCTTTTGCAAACCTAATTGTGAGCTGCAAGGTCAAATAAGTCTTGGCTCTAATGGGCAATAGTGTATCTTTTCTTTGGTATGAGAAACTAAAGATATAAAAGAGTTCCAGAGTGTGTGACAGATACCGTGAAACAAAATATTCAAATGGTAAAGGGGAGTAAGGGGCATATAACGTGGGGAAAAATGCAGTGGTTAAAAAAAAGGCAAATGAATTTATAAAAAAAGGGAGTCATACAGGACCTCCGCATGATATAGGGGAAATAACATAACTACCCACCTGCTAAATGTCAGACATGCCGAATTCATGTTCCCCGAAATCAAAGGATGAATTCTAAGGAACAATAGAGGTTAAGAATAGGAAAGGGAGGGCCGGAGGGTTAGCTCAGTGGTTCCGGCGCCTGCCTCGCAAGCGCAAGGACCTGAGTTCAATCCCCGGTTAACCACATATAATGCTGGGCGTGGTGGCTCACGCCTGTAATCCCAGCACTCGGGAGGCAGAGACAGGAGGATTGCTGAGTTCGCGGCGGCTTGCCTGGGCACCATAGTGAGCTCAGGGCCAGCCTGA
>PVIC010052506.1:0-12157 GCA_004025085.1 Thryonomys swinderianus | reverse complement strand
TTTACCCATATCCCTACCCACTCCCCCCTCCTCCCCCCTTTATACATGCTCTTTTATTTTCTTTCTGTATCATATTTATTCCTTCCCCTCATCACATTCCCACACCAAGTTTCCTATTGAAATATTCCACTCTATAAAAGCTGTCCTACTTTCTAGAACTCATTTGCATCTACAGGTGTTCATGCCAAAGAGAAGATCCTGGAATTGTCTATCTGTGATCTATTGATTTCACTTATTAGTATATCCTCCAGATGTCTCCATTTGCACCTAAATGGATCTATCTTGTCATTCTTTATGGCAGAGTAATACTCCATTTTTGTAAAAAAAAACCACATCTTCTTTATCCACACTCCAGTTGATGGACATTTGGGTTGTTTCCAAGATTGAGCTATCACGAACTGAGCTTGATACTGGCAACAGAATACAGAGAATCATCAAGAACATATACCCTGACCAGGTTGGAGATATCCCAGGGATGTAAGGATCACTCAACATAGGTAAATCAATAAACATAATGCACTACATAAACACACTCATGGACAAAAACCATATGGTCATCTCAATAGATGAAGAAAAGGCATTTGACAAAATCCAACACCAATTCATGATGAAAACCCTATAGAGAACTGGAATAGATGGGTTTTATCTCAAACTAATAAAAGGTGTTTATGAGAAACCAATAGCCAGCATCATACTAAATGGGCAAAAACTGAAACCTTTTACACTAAGATTAGGAACAAGACAAGGATGCCCACTGTCACCACTCCTGTTCAATATAGTGCTGGAAACATCAGCCACAGCAATTAGGCAAGACAAAGAGATAAAAGGAATAAAGATAGGTAAGGAATAAGTTAAACTGTCATTATTCGCCAATGATATGATTCTCTATATAGAGGATCCTAAAGACTCAACCAAAAGACTGCTAGACCTAATCACCAAATTTAGTAGTGTAGCTGAATACAAGGTCAATACTCAAAAAATCAACAGCCTTTGTATACACAAACAACAGACTCGCTGAAAGAGAAATTGGGGAGTTAATCCCTTTCACAATAGCATCAAAAAATGAAATATCTGGAAATCAATCTAACAAAGGAGGTGAAAAACCTCTACTCTGAATACTACAGGACTCTGAAGGAGATAGAAGAGGATATCAGAAAATGGAAAGACATCCCTTGTTCCTGGTTATGAAGAACCGACATCTTCAAAATGATTATACTCCCACAACTACTGTATAGACACAATGCAATTCTGATTGAAATCCCAGTAGCATATTTCACAGATCTAGAGAAAATAATCCAAAAATTCATCTGGAATCACAAAAGTCCTACAATAGCAAAAGCAATTCTAGGTAACAATGACATGGTAAGGGATATCATGATCCCTGACACGAAACTACTAAAAAGCCACTGTGATAAAAATTGCATGGTGCTGGCAAAGTTACAGAACCAAGGATCAGAGAAATAGATTAGAAGATCCAGAATCAACTCAAAATATACTAAGCCACCACATCTTTGACAAAGGAGTCAAATATCCTCAATGGAGGAAAGATAGCCTCTTTAACAAATGGTGCTGGAAAAACTGGGTTTTCACCTGCCAAAGGCTAAAGCTAGACCTATCTCTTTCATGTGTCCTAAACTAAAAGCAAAGTGGATTACAGACCTAAATATTAAAACAGAAACACTAAACCTACTGGAAAATAGGTCAGATAGAACTCTTAGAGACATTGGCTTACAGAAAGACTTTAGGAGCAAAACCTCTATAGCATGAGAACTAACAGAAAGAGTTAACAAGTAAGATCTCATCTTATTAAAAAACCTTCTGAGCAGCAAGAGAAACAATAGACAGAGTGAAAAGACATCCCATTAATGGGAAAAGTATTTTACCAGCTCTTCTTCAGATAAAGGACTATTGCCTAGAATATATACTTTAAAAAATCAGCCCTCCCAAATTTAAAGACCCAATTAAAAATAGGCACCTAAAATGAGCAGTCACTTTTCAGAAGAAGAAGTAAAGGCAGCAAAGAAACATATGAATAAATGTTCAGCATTGCTGATCATTTGAGAGATGCAGATGAAAACAACACTGAGATTCCATCTCACTCCACAAACAATGGCTGCTATCACAAAATCAACCAATAACAAATGCTGGTGGATCTATGAGGAGAAAGGAAACTCTCCGCTGTTGGTGGGAACATAGACTGATACAACCACCTTGGAGATAAGTGTGGAGATTCCTAAAAAAAAAAAAAAAAAAAAAAAAAAAACTAGGATTAGAGGTCCCAGTTGACCTTATTATTCCACTCCTAAGGAAACACATGAAAGAAGTAAAAGATTCATATCACAGTGACATGATGATATAAATAAGTCCTAGAATGTATGATATATGATAAAATAGGAAATATCCTAAGCTAAATGTGCAGTAGGGGTAACAAGGGGAAAGAAAAAATTGTGATGGTAAAAAGAAGGGAAACAAATTCAAGTACATGGGAGAGAGTTGTAGGTGGGTAGGGGAATGGGAAAAATGAGAATTAAGTTGCATCATACACTGGTACAAATTCTCAATGTTAAGTGTGATCATGATGTGTATATAAAATGTACCTATTTCACAATTTAAAAATGCAGTAAATATTTGCAGGATTCCTCTCTTCTCTATCTCCACCACACACACACACACACACACACACACACACACACACACACACAGATGACAAAATAAAAGATGATTGCTGTTGAAGAAATAATACATTATATTATTTTCTAGTGTGTATTTATATATGTGTGTTTGTATGTGTGTGTACTACAAACCCTTTGGGCAGTCTTGAGATGTCTATAAACCTCATCTAAGTGATGTTTTAAATACATAAAATAAAGAATTTGAATGACAAAGTAAATGAACTATACTAAAATACTGATTTATATGTGAGGTTCTTGAGGGTTTTTGTCATGATTAAAAAATTAAAAAGGCATTTTGCTTTTAATTTTCCATCCCATTTAAGTAATTATCTACCTGCCTTCCATCTAAAAAGTGAAAAAGCAAATGAAGTTGGACTAAACCATGGATGAGAAAAGCTATGAAGGTGATTGGAAGTACACCTAAATTCAGAAAGAGTAACTGCTACTATTATTAAAGATAGTGCCAAATGTGACTCAGATAAATCCAGAAGATTTAAAGGCTTCAAAATTCATCATTTGGTTTTTTAACATTCAAATAATCCTTTTTTCTCCCTTCAGAATATTTCATTTTTATATTATTTTTTATCTTTCATTGCTAGAAAACTTTATCACACTATGACATATTTTGAGGTTATCTTATTTCTGAAATATCAGTCATAAATATTACTCAACTGAAGTTCTTTTTATTACTGATGAATTTTTCTTATTTGATCAGTCTTGCTAACCTGCCAGAAACATGAATGACAGTTCTGAGTGATGGAGACTAGAAATGAAATAAGCAGAAGCAGACATTAAATCATGAAAAATAATAAATATTGAAAATATTATTCAACTATATGGTCATTGTAAGTACCAACCAAATCCATTCACTTCCATATATTCCTTTATATAATCAGAGAACACAGATCTATTAAAAGGAAAAAACAGGGCAGGAGATTTAGCTCTGTTACACCTGCCTAGCCTGCGTAAATTCCCTGGTTTGATCCCTGAACCGCGTACAACAATATGGGTGTGGTGACTCATACCCACCAGCAGTAAGTACCACACACCACAATGCCAGGTGTGGTGCCTCACCCCTGTAATTCCAGCACTCAGGAGGCAGAGCTAAAAAAACTGCAGCATTTGAGGCTAGCCTGCACTATACACTGAGCTCAGGGGTAGCCTGGACTACAAAGTAACCCTCTGGCTCAAAAAAGAAAAGAAAAGACAAGACAAGACAACCTGACCATCTACTTTCATATTTACAGTAAATTATATGAAATATGCAAGTAGAAAATTATCACAGGACTTAAATCATTCATATAAAATTCAAATTGTCAACTTTTGGCAGATCTACTAAAAGCACTATTTTTGTTTGTAAAGCAATTGCAAAGTTTAATACAGAAGATATATAGATGGAGAATCCAGAATCTAGCCACAGTATTTTACAGTAAAGCATCTCACACTCCCCTGCTCCTAGTGACATTCCTGGAGTCAGTTTGGAGACTGAGATTCTATTTAAAGATAGTTATTATCAGGTCAGAGGTGATTCTTTACTTATAACAAGGTAATCTAATAAAGCTCTAATGTTACATGTTTCACAGTCATATTATACTACTTGTCAAAAGGTAGTTTCAAATATTAAACTAATTGATAATATACACTTGTAGAGTGACTCATTGAATGTCTAATACCCACTTGTCATTCTATTTGGTGACTAGGAGGAGAAAGGTGAGATAAAATTCATTTCATATAACAAAAAGCCCCATTACACATAACGGGAACTCCATAGACATTAAAATTCAATTTGGGCTATTTGCAAGATTTAGCTAATACAAACTGGGGAAGGCAGGGGAATGGGGAAAAATTATAATGAAGATACGTCATGTAGAGGTGTAAATCCTCAATGTTGAATGTGATCAAGAAATATACCTAGGGGCCAGAGATTTAGCTCAGTGTTTCTGACGCCTGCCTCACAAGCTCAAGGTCCTGAGTTCAATCCCAGTGACCACATAGAATGCTGGGCGTGGTGACTCACGCCCACCAGCAATCAACACCACATACCACAGTGCCAGACGTGGTGGCTCACGCCTGTAATCCCAGCACTCAGGAGGCAGAAACAGGAGGATTGTTGAGTTGGAGGCTTCCCTGGGCTGCATAGTGAGCTCAGGGCCAGCCTGAACTACAAAGTGAGACCCTGTCTCAAAAAAAAAAAAAAAAATATATATATATATACCTAAAATATACCCAATAAATTCAATTAAAATATTCAAAGCACGAGTACATCAATACAAAGTCAACCTTTATATAAATCTGTATGCTATCAAGTTTGCACTATAAATTAAAATTAAATGTCAGCTTCAAAAACTTTTATATATCTTCACATCCACTTGTTTTAGTCATATCTTCATTTTATGGCATTTTCTGGTTGCATTTGAATTCCACATAGGAGAAGGAAAAAGCAGAGACAAAAGTTCAGTTGTTCTTATTCAAGATGGCTGGCACTATCGGAAGTGGCTGTTCTGCAACTAGAAGATTTTAGCTGAAAAGAGGACAGGTGAATGAAGCCTGCTCATGCTTCATGAATTGTGGCTAATTTGACCAAAAATCACGAAGAGAAAGATTCTGTTCATACAAAATTTAATTTTAAAGGTGAATTTTCTCTTAAATATGTATTTGTTAATAAAGTAGCATGCACAGATATTGCTATACACTTGGGAGCACAGATGAATACTGTAAGTACAAAATAAGTGTTAAGTGAACATATTATAATATTCTCAGTATTTTAGAAGGTATGAGAGCACAATTAGCTATTTAGTATATGGTGGGCAATAAAACAGATGAAATTATATTGAGGTAGTTATATTTGAGTTGAGTTCTAAATTTGGCAACTGGATTCTAGGATGAGTTTTTAGGATGGATATATATATCACCATACTATTACAAATGGTATCAAAGACTACCAGGTTCTAACACAGAAAGCACTTGGAGATCATAATTTCCATCTTTTCAATTAAAAAACTGGCCAAACAGAAAATATTTTTTTCTGAAATCACTGAAATCTGAAGACAAAGAAAATTGCTTCCTCCAAATCAGAAGAGAAACATCCAGAGTTAGAGCTGAGAATTATTTACCAAGAGAAGCCACAGGTGCCAAAACAGGACAGGAACTCCACCATGGTAATTTTGGTAACTTGCAGGAGGCTGGATGGGTGCTATCTTCAAAGTGACATCTTAGGTCTGCGGTCTTCCAAGGACCACACATTATCTTGGACCTTACCCTGTGAGAGAACACTAGTTCTCTCAGTGAGGATACAAGTGATCATTTTGTGACTCTGTTGAGGATCAAAGCAGGGACAGAATGTTTGTGTCATAAGCCCAACAACTCCTCCTAACAGAAGCCCACTCTCCAGGTAAAACATTTGTATCAGAGCCATATTCCAAACTGGAAAAAGGGAGCTCTTGCCAATTCAATTCCTTCTATCCTCTTCTTTCAGCTAAAGAAAGAATGGTCAGTAATTGTCACAGTTATAAACAGATTGAAAATATTTCCAGAACAGAAATGAGTAGGAGGGTGGGTGACACAGAGCCCTTGATCTATAAACACTTGTGAAGATCACACCAGCAACCCACTAAATCACTGAGATACAACCAGAAGATTACAGACTATTTCTTCTTCCTGACACTTTCCTTTTACATCAGTGAAATCCAGTGTACAGTTTAAGGAGTTGTATGTCCCATATTTTCTCTTAGAAGTTCTTTTATTTTTCTTTAAGAGTTTATTGGTACATTTTAGGTATACATTATGATCACATTCATCCTCTATGAAACACTAATCCTGCTGGACGAAGACCAGTTCAACGGGTCTTGTAGAACTCTTGGAGACACTGGCATAGGAAAAGACATTAACCTTCATAGCATAGGAACGAGCCAAATGAATCAACAAATGGGATCTCATCTTATTAAAAAGCTTCTGAACAGCAAGAGAAACTACCATCAGAGTGAAAAGAAAACCTACAGTATGGAGGGAAAATTTTACTAGCTATTTCTCAGACAAAAGGCTACAATCTGGAGTATGTAAAGAACTCAAAACAATCACTCACATCCCCAAATTTAAAGACCCAATTCAAAAATGGGCATCTGAAATGAACAGACACTTTTCAGAGGAAGAAGTAAAGGTAGCAAAGAAACATGAAGAAATGTTCAACATCACTGGTCATTTGAGAGATGCAGATGAAAACAACTCTCAGTTTCTATCAATGGCTGCTATCATGAAATCAACCAACAACAAATGTTGGCAGGGATATGGAGAGAAAGGAACTCTTCTCCACTATTGGTGGGAATGTAGACTAGTACAACCACCGTGGACATCAGTGTGGAAATTCCTCAAGAAAGTAGGATTAGAGGTTCAATTTGACCCTGCTGTTCCCCTGAAAGAATTAAAAGATTCATATCACAGCGACATAGGTGCACCTATGTTTATAGCAGCTCAGTTTTTGATACCTAAATCTTGGAAAGAACCAAAAGGCCCATCAGCTGGAGACTGGATAAAGAACATGTAATTATTTAAAAAATAAAATGGAATATCATCTGCCATAAATAACAATTTTATTTTTTCATTATTTTGTTTTTAATTTTTGAGACTGGGTCTTGCTTTGTAGTTCAAACTGGCCCTGAATTCAATATGTAACCCATGCTAGCTTCAAACTCACACCAATCCTTCTGCCTGTGCCTCCCTTGTGCTAGGACTGCAGATGTAAACCACCATGCCTGGCACTGTGGTATGTGGTACTGGGGATCAAACTCAGGACCTTGCACTTGCCAGGCAGCCAGAACCATTGAGCCAAGTCCCTGGCCCAAGAATGGTAATTTTGAGTCATTTATACTCAGATTGATGTACCTTGAAGACAGACTCATAACAAATAAATAGGAAACAGATGTGTAAACGTCACATCATTTCTCTGGTATGAAAAACTGAAGGTGTAAATGAGCTCTAAAATGTATGATAGATACTGTGAAATAAGAAGAAAATGTTCAATGGGAAATGAGTGGGTACAGGCTAGTAAAGGAGAAGTAAAAGAAAAGAATGAAATAAATCTTTTGTATATACAGGGTGGGGAGTTGTAGGGAGAGCAGGGGAATGGGAAAATGAGAATTAATATGTGTTATATACTGGTACAAACCCTCAGTGTTGAATGTAATCATAATGTATGCATAAAATGAACCAATAAAATCAATTTTTAAAAGGAAAAATAATAAAATCAAATTTGGAAGAAAACAAAATTTGTACCTGTGCATTATATATCTTGACTCTTATTTTTCCCCATTCCTCTGCCCTTCCTTCAATCCCCCATTTTCCATAGACATAAGCTTTGTTTGTTCTTTTGGATGCATAAAGTCAAAAGAAAATAAAAAGCTATGGTACTAGATGGTACCATAGAGAAGCCAACAGCTATAGCACCTGGAACTATAATAAAACCTAGCCCAAACAGACCAAAAACTAATTTTTTCTTATATATCTACTTGGCCTGTACCTACCCTAGAGACCTTTGGTGAGGCATTTAATTCATTGAAATTTCAGATTCTTCATATGTTAAATGAAGACAGTGTGCTAAATTACCTACAAAATCATTATTTGTACTAAATGGTAGGATTTCATCTATATTTTTATATTTTGGCATTCAAAGAATTCTAAAACTATGACCTCAAAAAATGTTTAAAAAGCTTTTCTCTTTTTAGTAAATATTGACCATAAAGTTCAGGGTAATAGACTTCAATTTTTAATGGCTCTATATGAAATAGATAGTGGGAACAATAATCAGCTGAATAAATCCGAGAAATGTCCATGTTTATCATGCATCAGTATACTTCTTTTTATTACTGTTCTCTTTTTCATCATTATTATTTTATATCACAAGGCCTGAAGTTTCAGACAGTAACAGAATCTTTCAAATTTGCTTGATGGAAAAATAAATGATGCTATGGCTGATAATTTTGAAGATCAGTGAAAACTTCACAAGCTATAACCTACTCACTCCTAATAAACAGAGTAGCCTTCTTAATTTGTGAAATCCACTGGAAAGCTGACAGATACCAATTACGCAGCCCTCTCAATCTTGCAGCGGCACAGGATATTAAAATGCATGGAATCCAACATCAAATGAAAAGATTAGTCAATGATAAAGTCTAGGAATATTCAGTATTGAAAATACTGAAATAAAGAATCTTCTCTAAGAAGTTAAGCAATGAACAAGGCAAGAAAATAGAAAAACTAAGTGCAATACTGTGGATTGTTTTAAGGCAAAGCTCATCAATTAACCCACATTTCATGAAGCTGGGCATTTTGTAAGTGCTGGTCGCCAGTAACACACATGTCAAGTCGTGGAAAAACATTAAACCACTTTAAATGCATGGCATTTGGCCCTCTTAATCGAACATTTCATTTATTCATATCCCAATTAAGTGGACTTAACTACCTCTTTGAATGTTATTCATCCTCTGATAATGACACAAAAATAGCAGAGTAAGGCAGATTCTTATTCATAGGAATATATATATATATCCACATGCAGGGCCCTCTGTTGATTAAGTCCAATACTAATTCTCATTACTGATGTAGGACCCACAGTTAATGTTGATTTATATTAAATTTTATTCTGGTCAAAGACTTGTCCCTAGAGTCTATACTCCTTTAGGGTAGAAATCATTTCTCATTCATGGCACATTTTAAGCCCTTGCACAGAAAGGTGGTTTACAAGTTGATGCTCTGCTAGAGTCAGAAAATAGAAAATTAGCCCTGCTTCAGAATGATATATTTGTTTAAAAAGTTTCCTATCTCATACATCATTCATTTAAGTCTCAGACATTTCTGTTTCCATATAAACCTAATCCAAGTCTCCATGATGCTTCAGAATTACATTGCTATCCTATTTCCCCCCTTGGAGACTCAAATGAATGTATATCCTGAATAGCTGCTCTCAACCTAGATAAATTTTACCCCTCAGGGACAGAGAGCAATACTTGGAAACACTTTTGTTTGCCACAGTGTAGGTGGCATCTAGCAGATTGTGACTAGCCAACTTAGAGTATCCTAAATATTCTACAATGCAGAGGACACCCCTCAACAAAGGAGAATTAGCCATCTAAAATCAATAGTGCATAGGCTGAGAAGCCCTGCTCTGCATGCATGAGCTACATAAATGGAAGAGGCAAGGAGAGGAGACTAGAAGTTCTAAGACCGTAATTTTACAAAAACATAGTTAAGGTCTTGGGCTGGAGATTTAGCTCAGTGGTTCCAGCGCCTGCCTCACAAGCGCAAGGCCCTGAGTTTGATCCCAGTAACCACATACAATGCTGGGCATGGTGACTCACGCCCACCAGCAATCAATATCACATACCACAGTGCTGGGCATGGTGGCTCACGCCTGTAATACCAGCACTCGGGAGGCAGAGGCAGGAGGATTCCTGAGTGCCAGGCTTGCCTGGGCTACATAGTGAGCTTAGGGCCAGCCTGAACTACAAAGCGAGACCCTGTCTCAAAAAAAAAAAAAAAAAAAAAAAGATAGTCAAGTTCTTAAGATATGGGGCTATAACTTTTCTAGAACTATAAGCAATACTCAGACTGTCTAGGAGATTAAGTAATTGATAAGAGCAAAAGTCTTCAATAATAAATGAAATAGAAACAAAAAACAGTGACTCCCCCGTAATTTTCAGAATCAGGCATCAAAGTACCATAATATTAATATAAGGTTGAATTTCTCCTACAGGCCTCCTCGTATAGAACCAGATACTGCTTATGATTGCTCAAATGCAAATCTGAAAAAATTCTGAGATATCTACTTTCAATATTGAAAACTTTTACATGCAGCTATAGGAATATTTCTTCGCAGAGAGAGAAGATACACCTTTTGAGTCTTCTACTACAGTGTTATATGTTTTTTGTTTGCTCACCTATTCTGTTTAGTTTTTGTTGTAACTTCTCACTGATGAATTCTGAAACCTACCCAATAAAACTACAATTTGTGTTTTGTTTCAGTGACCAAAATATTTTAATGTTTGTTATTGATGGGAGGTTTCCAAAATATCTTTTTCCATCGATGTAATAAAATGATTCAAGATTTAGTTTTATTTACTTAATTTTAAACATATAGTCACATTTACCTAGTTTTGAATATATACTCATTCTTCAATATTCAGAATAAGAGATATTTTTTTTTTTCCTTTTTGAGACAGGGTCTCACTTTGTAGTTCAGGCTGGCTCTGAGCTCACTATGTCACCCAGGCGAGCCTTGAAGTCAGCAATCCTCCTGTCTCTGCCTGCCGAGTGCGGGGATGACAGGCCTGAGCCACCACGCCTGGCACTGTGGTATGTGGTATTGATTGCTGGTGGGCATGAGTCACCACACCCAGCATTGTATGTGGTTACCGGGGATCGAACTCAGGACCTTGTGCTTGCGAGGCAAGCACCAGAACCACTGAGCTAACCCTCGGGCCCATAAGAGATAAATTTTTAAAAACAAAATCAATAATAAGATTGACATTGCATTAAGTTTTAGACATCTCACGAGCTGAGCTTTTGTCCTTAAAAAGAAATCTTTGCTCACTTCACTAATATTCAGTGGTGTCTCTCTTACTTCTTTTCATACCCTGTAGTATCACTGGGATCAACAACAGCTTGTGTTATTGGTTAAGCATAACCACTGGTATGTCAAGGCCTTAAAAATTTTTGATTATGAAGGTGCTGGAAATTTGTTGTGTCTTCCTATTAAGGTTGATTTTTAAAATGATTTTTAAGTCCCTTAATCAGAACTAGTATAGAAGTAAAATGACCACAAAGCAGCATGTAGCAAGTTCTGATCAATTAGCAGCATTCATAGAAAGCATGCTGGGGTAAAAAGAGCCCATATTAAACATTTTTCAGCTGTGTTCTTACCAACCTCAAAAGCATTGACATCATCCTCTTTAGAGGCCTCCCCAGTGTATATATCAGCAAATTCTGCATACTCTAGCCAACCTAGAGTATCCTATATATTCTACAATGCAGAGGACCCCCCTCAACAAAGGAGAAATAGCCATCTAAAATCAGTATATCAGCAAATTCTGCAATCTCTGGTTGGCATCTTTAGCTAAAGTCCCCTTCCTATTAGATGATTCTTGCTGCAAGCATTGCTCCAATCTAATCAGTATTTATACAGCTGGAACTCGCTGCTGTCCACGGGAGGAATCAAGTATCCCAGAACACTTCATACTAGCCTGTTCTCTATAAAACAGGAATATGCCATTTAACAGTCTACCTTTTATACAAGGAGAAAGTTTTAATGAAAACTTTCAAAAGAAGCAAATCTAAACATTTTTGTTAAGCTCTGAAACATAAGTTCCAGAATGCACTCACTATGATATATATGACATCTCAAAGGAGGTTTTAAGAAAGACAAATTGTGGGCCGGAGGGTTAGCTCAGTGGTTCCGGCGTCTGCCTTGCAAGCGCAAGGACCTGAGTTCGATCCCC
>PVIC010052505.1:0-12141 GCA_004025085.1 Thryonomys swinderianus | reverse complement strand
AAAAAATCATCTTCTCTGAATTTTGAATTATGTTGACTCATTTTTTTGCCAATGTATTTAAGATACCATTCCATGGTTTTCTACTTCATGTTGTTTTTACTGAACAGACAACTTAAAATAGGATTATTCCCTTGGACTAAGGTGTTCACCCTACCTATGCATGTTCTAAGGCTTTTCTGTTTTTGATTTTCAACGTACCGTTTGTATTTTCACATTGGAATTTATTAGACTGTCTTTAGATGTGGCCACAGATATATCAGTAGTTTTTGGAAATAAATAAGCAATTCTTCTCTTGTGTTAATTACTGCCTCATTCTTCCTCTTTATATACATCTCAAAATCACATATAACATTGGGGAATTAGTACCAGTATATGACACAACGTAATTCTAATTTTTACCCATATGCCTACCCACCCACACCTCCCCACCCCCCTTATTCATACTCTTTTATTTTCTTTCTGTATCATATTTATGTCTTCCACTCATTACATTCCCACACCAAATTTCCTATGGAAAATTCCTACTCTATAAAAGCTGTCATACTTTCTAGAGCTCATTTGCATCTACAGGTGTTCATGTCAAAGAGAAGGTCTGGAATTTGCCTATCTGTGATCTATTGACTTCACTTATTAGCATATCCTCCAGGTGTCTCCATTTGCACCTAAATGGCTCCATCTTGTCATTCTTTATGGCAGAGTAATACTCCATTTTACATTAAAATAAATCTTCTTTATCCACTCACCAGTTGATGAACATATGGGTTGTTTCCAAGATTGAGCTATCACGAACTGAGCTGCTATGAACAAGGGTGTACATCTGTCTTTCCAATGTGAGTTTTTAAATTCTTTTTGGTATATTCCTAGCAGAGGGATAGCAGGGTCAAATGGGACCCCTAGTCTTAGTTTTTTGAGAAATCTCCACACAGATCTCCACAATGGTTGCACAAGTCTGCAATCCCACCAACAGTGGAGAAGGTTTCTTTCTCCCCACAGCCACTCCAGCATTTATTGTGGTTGATTTTGTGATCACAGCCATTCTTTGTGGAGTGAGATCAAATCTCAGTATTGTTTTCATTTGCATCTCTCGAATGGCCAGTGATGTTGAACATTTCTTCATATGCTTCTTGGCTGCTTTGACTTCTGCCTCTGAGAAGTGTCTGTTTATTTCAGATGCCCGTTTTTGAATTGGGTCTTTAAACTTGGGAGGCTGATCTGTTTGAGTTCTTTATATATTGTAGATAATAGCCCTTTGTCTGATAAACAGCTAGTAAAGATTTCGTTCCCCTATCATTGGTATCTTTTAGCAGTGCTGGCGACTTCTTTGGCTGTGCAGAAGCTTTTTAGTAGGATGAGATCTGATTTGTTGATTCTTTCTGCTAGAGAGGTTTTATTCATAAAGTTTCTGCCTAAGCCAATGTCTCCAAGAGTTTTACCTAGCTTGTTTTCCAGCACGCTTATTGTTTCTGTGTTAATGTTTATGTCTCGTATCTATTGTGAGTTTAGTTTTGTGCATGGTGAAAGAGATAGGTCTAGCTTTTGGCAGGTTAAAGCCCAATTTTTCCAGCACCATTTGTTAAAGAGGCTCTCTTTCTTCCATTGGGGATGTTTGGCTCCTTTGTCAAAGATAAGGTGGTTTAGTGTATCAGGAGTTATTTCTGGGTCTTCTAATCTATTCCACTGGTCCTCGGGTCTGTTACTTTGCCAGTACCATGCAGTTTTTATCACAGCGGCTTTATAGTAGAGTTTTAAATTGGGGATTGTAATACCCCCTGCCATATCATGGTTGCTTAGAATTGCTTTTGCTATTCTAGGTTTCTGGTGTTTCCAAATGAATTTTTGTATTATTTTCTCTAGCTCTGTGAAGTATACTGTTGGAATTTCAATTGGAATTGCATTGAATCTGTATAGTAGTTGTGGGAGTATAGTCATTTTGACGATGTTGATTCTCCCTACCCAGGAAAAAAGGATATCTTTCCACTTTCTGGTTTCCTTTTCTATCTCAGTTTTCAGAGTAGTATATTTTTCTGAGTAGAGGTCTTTCACTTCCTTTGTTAGGTTGATTCCTAGGTATTTCATTTTTCTGGGTGCTACTGTGAAAGGGATTGACTCCCCAATGTCTCTTTCAGTGAGTCTGTTTTTTTTGTGTAGACAAAGGCTGTTGATTTTTGAGCATTGACCCTGTATCCAACAACACTACCAAATTTGGTAATTAAGTCTACAAGGCTTTTCGTTGAGTTTTTAGGATCCTCTAGATAGAGTATCACATCATCAGCAAATAATGGCAGTTTAACTTCTTCCTTTCCTATCTTTATTTCTTTTATATGTTTGTCCTATCTGATTGGTATGGCTAATATTTCCAGTACTATACTGAATGAGAGTGGTGATAGCGGGCATCCTTGTCTCAATCCTGACCTTAGTGTAAAAGTTTCAGGTTTTGCACATTGAGTATGATGCTGGCTGTTGGTTTCTCATAAATAGCTTGTATTAAATTGAGATAAAGTCTATTGATTCCTATTCTCTTTAGGGTTTTAATCAAAAATGGGTGTTGGATTTTGTCAAATGCTTTTTCTGCGTCTATTGAATCATATGATTTTTGTCCTTGATTCTGTTAATATAGTGTATTACATTGATTGATTTATGTATGTTGAGCCAGCTTTGTATCCCAGGGAAAAATCCGATTTGATCAGTGTGTATGATTTTCTTGATAACTCTCTGTATTCTCTTTGCCAGTATTTTATTGAGGATTTTGGCATCAATGTTCCTTAGAGAGATTGGCCTGTAGTTTTGTTTTTTGGTGGGATCTTTCCCTGCCTTTGGAATCAAGGTGATGGTTGCTTCAAGGACTGATTTGGGGAGTGCTGCTTCCCTTTCAATTTCATTAAAGAGATTGAGAAGTACTGGTATTAACTCTTCTTTAAAAATTTTGTAGAATTCAGCAGTGAAGCGTCAGGACCAGGGTTTTTCTTTATTGGTCGTTTTTTTTTTTTTAAATCACATTTTCAATTTCCCAAATTGACATCGGGTTGTTTAACCTTTTATATGCTTTTCATTCAGCTTTGGAAGTTCATATGTGTCTAGGAATCTATCCATTTATTCTAGATTTTCCATGTTGGAGTATAGATTTTCAAAGTTAAGTGTTTATGATCCTTTGGCTTTCCTCTGGGTCTGTGCTGATTTCTCCATTTTCATTCCGTATAGCATGGATTTGGACTTTTTTTTTCCTTTGTTTGATGAGGTTGACTAAGGGTCTGTTGATCTTCTTTATCCTTTCAAAGAACCAACTCTTTGATTCATTGATTCTTTGTATTGTTCTCTTTGTGTCCATTGAATTAATTTCTGCTCTGATCCTTATAATTTCCTCTCTAGTATGAGCTTTGGGTTTGTTTTGCTCCTCTTTTTCTAATTGTCTGAGGTTCATCATTAGATTGTTTATTTCAGTTTGCTCTATTTTCCGAATGTAGGCATTCAGTAGTATGAATTTCCCCCGCAGAACTACTTTCATTGTGTCCCATAAATTCCTGTATGTTGTGCTGGGGTTGTCGTGTAGTTGTAGAAATTGTTTATTTTCTTCTTTAATTTTGTTTGTGGCCCATTGATTGGTGAACAGAGTGGTGTTCAATTTCCATGTGTTTGTGAGGATCTTGGAATTTCTTCTGCTATTCAGCTCCAGTTTCAAGGCACTATGGTCTGATAGTATGCAGGGGATAACTTCAATTCCATTACATTTACTTAAGCTTGTTCTATGAACTAGAATGTGATCTATTTTGGAGAATGATCCATGAGCAGCTGAGAAGAAGGTATATTCCTCCTTTAAATGGTGAAAAATTCTCTAGGCATCTAATAAGTTCATTTGCTCAAAAGTTTCATTTAGCTCAACTATTTCCTTATTGTTTCTTTGTCCAGATGATGTGTCAATTTGTGACAGTGGAGTGTTAAAATCCCCTACTACTATTGTATTCATGGATAACTGGCTTTTCATGTCCCAGTATTTCTTGTTTTATATAGTTGGGTGCATTAGAGTTTGATGCATAAATATTTATGATTGTTATTTCTTTCTCTTGGATAGTTCCCTGTACGAGAATATAGTGACCTTCTTTATCTCTTTTAATCATTTTGGGTTTGAAATCTATTTTATCTGCAAACAAGATAGCCATTTCTGCTTTTTTGCAGTTTCCTGTGGCATGGAGGATTGTTTTCCAACCTTTTATTTTCCGTCTATGGGTTTCCTTCTGAATTAGATGTATTTCCTGTATGCAGCAGATTGTAGGATCTTGCTTTTTGATCCAATCTGCTAGTCTGTGTCTTTTAATTGGTCCATTGAGTCTATTGACAATAATGGTTATGACTGATATGGACATATTCAGAGCTGCCATGTTTCCCTGTTCTTGGTTCTTTTTTTCTTTGCTTTTCCCCTTTTCTATTTAGTTTCTTATTTGCCCCAATGAATTCACTCTCCTGGGTCTTGTGGGTATGGAATTTTCTGTGTTTTTTTTTTCCAAAATGTTCTTTAGGATGTTTTGGAGTGCAGCTTTCTTATTTATGAAGTTTTTCAGGTGTTCTTTATTATGCAGGTACCGTTTATACTGAAAGATAGTTTTGCAGGATACAACAGTCTAGGTTGGAGGTTGTTTTCCTGCAATGCTTGAAATACTTCTCTCCATGCTCTCCTTGCATTGGCTGTTTGTGTTGAAAAGTCTGCTGTGATCCTAAAGGGCTTCCCTTTGTAGGTGATTTTTTTTTCTTTCTCTCACTGCTTTCAGTATTTCATTCTTTTGCTGTATGTATGGAACCTTGATAATTATATTTCTAGGTATAGATATGTTAATGTCACAGCATTTTGGAGTCCAATAAGCCTCATTTATCTCTATGTCTATTACTTTTCCTGTGGATTTTTCTGTATTTTTCTCTGAGAATAGCTTTTTTATGTCTTTTTCATTGTCTCCTGCTTCCTCAGTGACTCCAATCAGTCTTATGTTATATTTCTTTGAGTCATCTAGAAGCTGTTGAATTGATTTCTCATGTTCCCTTGGTCTTTTCCATAGATTATATGTTTCCTGCTCGTTGGCTGCTATGCTGTCCTCTAGGTCTGCTATTTGGTTCTCTGCTTCATTCATCCTACTGCACAAGCTTTCATTCTCCTTCATCACTTCCTGGAGCTCTGCTTGAAGCTGTTTAAAAGGTTCCATTGCTTCTGCTATCTTGGATTCTATCATCTCACTGATCTCTTTGTTGTTGTTGTTTTTGTTGTTGTTGTTTTGTTTTTGTTTTGAGACAGGGTCTCGCTTTTGTAGTTCAGGTTGGCCCTGAGCTCACTATGGAGCCCAGGCAAGCTCGAACTGAGCGATCCTCCTGTCTCTGCCTCCCAAGTGCTGGGATTACAGGCATGAGCCACCACGCCCTGCTCACTGATCTCTTCTTTAATGATGTCTTTCACTGTGGACAATATCCCTGTTTTGATCTCAGAGATGAGTTCTTATTTGCATTTTACTAGATCCACTTTAGTTACCATCTCCAAGAGTCCTGGTGTTTGAGTTTCAGTTTGCCCAATTTCCCCTTTCTCTGAATTTCCCTGTGGTGGTGATCTTTGCATCTGTTTTTTTTTTGTGTATTTTCTCATTTCTACTTTTTCATTGTTATTAGTGCTCTTCTTTGCCTGATGACAGGGCAATGTTTGTTGCAGGTCTCCTTCTATTATCTGGGGCCCTTTGGATGTGGCCCTTTTCTGAGGCATCCTCCTTGAATCTGTAATGATCCTTGAGAGTTCTCAGTTCTGACACATCATGGGAGGTATTTGAGCAGAACAATCACATCATGTTTGCTACCATAATACAAGCAATACCAATATCCTTATTAAAAACAGTAAATAAGATAAAACATTTTGTTAAATTCTATTCTGATGACTTTGAGCTTATGTGTTACCTCTCTGTATGCCAGAATTTATAATTAATCAACTTTGTGTATACAACATACAGATTGTAAATGTACCCCCTGAACCTTTTGGGGATAAGAGGTCACTGGGGAATGAGGGAGATAGAGAGACAGGAGGAGAGTGAAATAGGCTTAGCAGATTTATGGTGATCACCTATACCCTAGAACCTCATATATGCCAGCGGGTAATAGAGGATAAAAGGGTATATGTACAACAGTACCAACTGTATGCTGTAAGACCACTGGAGACTTTGCACACCTTCTTATAATAGTACAGATGAAGAAATAGGGCAGCTTAAGAATCTTTTACTTCTGGACATTGCTTCGAACAAGAAGATAGGAGAGGGTATGGGGTCAAGAGGTGAATAGAGGGATCTGGAGTAGATGGCAAAATAGAAGCTAGATCCCTCCCCCTTTTATCATGCCTGGTCTGTCAGTGTGGCTCTAGGAGTGTAACTCCTCTGCCAGGACTCAAGAGATGGCTCCGTCTCCTCTAGGACCTGTGCCCTCACAACGCAGCTCCAGGGTGGGGTTGTGGCTGGGCCGATGCCCTCAACCCTCCGTGGTGGTGATGGTGCCCAGGGTCCATACCTGACTCCTCACTGCACCGTGCTTGGGTACAGTGGGCTGGCGGGCTGTCCTCAGTCTGCTGCCTTGGAAATGGATGGCGCCCTGTAGCCGAGTCTGTGCCGCCCTGGGATACAGTGAGCCATTGGGCGCTGTAGAAAATTATTTTTAAATTAAAGTCTCTTTTTACTATATTTCCTGATAATCCAAATTATGATTGTTTCCTTGCCTGAGGTCTTTCATGCTGATTTGTCTGTAGCCTTGATTAAGTTTTGTTTTTTTTTTCTTCATTCTTTTTCTTAATGTGTTTGGCAATTTTTAATTGAATACCCATTATAAGAAAAATTGTTAAGGTTGTGGATAGTATTATTTTCCTACCTCAGGGGCAGTAGCTGCTTAAAACTCAAGCAGGTAAAAACAGAAATATACCTGCACTCATTTCTGTAATTTTTGCTGGAACCCTTTATTTCAGTCTCAGACACTTTATTTCATATCCCTGTAGCATTAGCTGAATGTCTGCAAATATAAATACTGAGGCCAAAGACATCTTTTTAATATTTTGTATAAGTAACACTTTTTAGAAGATATTTTTTGTATGTGGAATTTAACTACAAGTTTGGTACTATGAACACAGACTCTGATAAAAAAATGCCTGGAGTTATGGAAGGATGCTCATATATCAGTAATGTTCATCATCCCTTCAAAGTAAACACACCAAGTAAAAATAGGGCTTTGCTGTGAAGGGACAGTTTCAGGACTCACTCCCTTCCCTTTGAATCTGGAGACCTTCATATTTCATAGCATATATAGAGGCCAAAAATAATTTTAGTGTGATTAAACCTATCTTTAATTATTCATTTTTTCATTATAAATAAGCCTTATTATAACAAAATTTTTATCTGCTTTTTTGAGACTACTATATAAATTCCAGATTATGTAATAGGCAAATTTGCATGTACATAAAAGCAAAATTAGTTTTACAGTACCATATCTGTTTACTAAAGTAAGTAGCCCTTTGCTTATGACAGTTTTAATCTTGTTATGAATAACAATAAGATCATTTCATAACTTTTTATTTTACAACCAAGTTGGATTGGATTTTATTTAACTATTAGTAGAAAAAATACCTAAGAATCATTTTGTACATTACAACCTAATTTATCGAGGTGGTAGAAAAATCCATGGATTACAAACTCTACATTGCTTTTATAATTCCCCTTACTATTTAAATTATAATTTTTAAAAATATTTTAGACTATGTTTTTCCAGAAGAAAATAGAGGAAAAGAGGAATAACTTTTTTATTACAGCTATTAAATATTGATGTTTTATGTTGGAATTCTTGGAGTTTAATTTAGAGTTCATTAGTCAATTCATTTTAATTCTCTATAATATTGTCATATTATCTATCTATATACCTATTAATCTAACATGAATCAATTTATTATTTGGTAATGATCTTAACAAGCCTTATTTTATATTTATTAAAGCATTCTTTAAAAATACTGATTGAATTTATTTTCTCTTTTTTCCCACCTATAGGAAAATAGACAGGAATTTTTCTCCTTCCTGCAAATGGTACCATGAAAGAACTTGAATTCTGGAGCTGTCATTGGTTTTTATTGTGGAAAAAATAATATGAGAATATCTATTTGTCCACATGAAATATATAATGAGGGAAATACTTGAGGATCAAAACCAACAAGAAGAAAAAAATATGTATTGGGTTGCTATATTCCACAGATCCTAGTTCAAATTTAATATTAACTGGGAGGTTATATTTGTGTCTTGTTTTTATTGTGTGAAAAATTAACTTCTATTATTTTTTTCTATTACAATGTCTTCCTGTTTTATTTTTGCCAGCATTATTAAGATGTAATTAATAATAAAATTGTGTTTATTCAGTTTTTCTTATCAAATTTAGAACTGCTAATAAAATGAATGAATAACTCTTTTATACTTCCAGTGTTCAGTGAAATGTTGGCAGTAAACACTTGTTCACACGTCATATCAATAATTCGAAATCTGAAAGGAATAAAAACAAGAAAGAAAAACACATTACCACTTTGCCCTCTAACTTCAATGATGATGTGAATTAATTTCTCTATGCTCTTTCTTTTAACTCTGATATCGATATCAATTAAATGATATAAATTAGTAAGCTAGGTTACCCATTAAAGGTTGAGAGTTGTTCAAGATTGTGAGGGTAACAGAGCTTAAGTTCATGAAAATTTAATGTGTAAAAGACTTCAGCAATTTGTGAATAACTTCCTGTAGACTGAAGGAAAAAGTAATAAAAGGCAGAAAACTGGTGGGATATAGCAACTAACACAAATGCTTATCTATTGATTTAAAGCAACAAGATAGTAGATTTATCAGAAAGCTTGTGTTGATAAACTCTGAGGAATTCTTAAATAGTGATGGAGACTTTAAAAACTCATTATTTTACTAGGGAAAACAATGTTCATTGATGCATTTCTCCTGTGATTTAAAGGATTGGATGAGAGCATATATTTAAAGGAGGCTAAAATAATCAATTCAGTTTGTGGAAGTGGAGTGAAATTTTGAAGAGAAGATATGGTAGTGAATGTTTTGGAGGAGAATCAGTTAGATATGATTTAATTCAGAAGAATTTACAAAATGTTCCATAGAAGGTATTTCTGCTATTGTCTGCTGTTTTACTCCATAGTTAGTGATTTATAATTCCCTAAAATACCCTGGTCAACTAACATCATCTGGCAAGAACTACATAAGTTACTGATGTATTGCATTTCATTTAAATTGACTCATGCTTACAAATGCCTTCCATGCAGAGCAAAACTTTAATCCTATATTCTTGTTATTTCAGTTAAATCATTAGTAAAAGTTACTGCTAGTTAATTGGCTCAATTTAAAATTTTGAAGTGGGATAATCTCTTTAGGTCTTTTAATATTTAGAAAAAAATCCAAACATATACCACATGAAATTTCATTGACTGTATTGATTTTAAGCAGATTATTTAGGTTTTTAAGGATCTTTGTGTCTTCAAGTTAAAAATTCTTAGTTCATAAAACATATTTATGTCCCTCCTTTGATGCCTTTTTTTTTCTCAGAATCAGAGTTGGGATTTTTTTTTATGCTGGAAATCACAATATAGAAATAGGAACATGGAAAATTATGGTCAGAAAGATAAATACAATTAAGTATTTCAAACTCAATTATAACATTTACCTAGAATATCAGTAATAAGATTTTTAAGAATATAGACTTGCAATATAACTAAATAACAAATACTTTTTGAAAATATATTTTGCCAAATCAATATGCTAGTTTCAAGGAATACAGTAATGTTACTTATTGTTATTTTTTAAAAACAACATTATACTGAATTAACATGAAAAGGTAAGAAGAGAAATATAATTTGAAGAAATTCAAGTGCTAGAAATGTTCACAATCTAACAAAACATAGCAGACTTAAATAGTATAAATGCAAATTTTGAAAGTTTTTAAATTTTTAACAAAATTCAAGATACCAAATTCAACTCATAAGTGTTTATAAAATATGTATGTTGTAAACAAATTCTATTTTAAATGTGCAGTTTTTGGAACATACAATGAAACCAAAATTTCTAGGACTAATACTTTCAAAAGAAAGCCTTGCTAACATCAAAGGAATCATTTGGTTTGGATTTATAATCAATTTAATCAGTTGTGGAGTAAGTGAATGTTAAAGTAGAAAATAAAATTTCATGACTATAGTAAATTTCATGGCTGATGAGACTATGGAGGCAGAAATGTAAGCAGAAGCTGAATATATAAATAAGGTCTTCTTTCATAAGTTTGAGGAGAACTCACTTTGAAATGCAGAGTGGAAAGATGGCAGCACATCTTCATGTCAAAGGGATAATAGATGCATGTTCTATAGGTGGAAATAGAACACTGAAATGTCAAGACACATTTGTGCCTGCATATGTTGTATGTGATCATACATCTCATCTGGGTTTTCTCCTTTACTCTTCCTTAGGGAACCAGTCATGTGCTCTTTCAAGAATGACAGTATATTCCTCCTGAAATACAAGAGCAAAGATGAAGTTTATATCACTGCACATACTACAGAGAATCATTTATGTGCTTTCTCCATGTGCATGTATGAGAGTGTATACTATATGTTCAGAACTAAATCAAAAAAAGTGATTCTAATTCCATGTTCAATTAGTCAATTAAATCATTACTAAAAGTTATTGTTAGTTAATTGTCTTAATTTAAAATTTGGAAGTGGGATAATCTCTTCAACTTAAAATAAAAATAAGTATAGGGGCCGGGGATTTAGCTCAAGTGACACTGCACCTACCTTGGAAGCTTAAGGGCCTGAGTTCGATCCCTGGCACCACCCAAAAAAAAAAAGTATAAAACACTACCTTGTATTTTCTAGGCAATTCTCTAGATATTAAACATAAAGTTTTTAAATCATTGATAGCCATCTATTAACTTTCACATTCTGAAAGTCCTAATTTCATAAATTGGTGCTTTCTCACTTTACATGTTCATACTCAATGTTTCTATTATCATCACATATTTTACTTTTGTGTATTTTTTGCTTTATGATTTAAAAATAAAAGGCCACTGTACTACTTAGCATTCTTTAGTGGACAGATTTAATGATTGTATGATTATATGAAGAGTTTATTAGATAAACTTGTTGGATCAGAAATAGAATAGCTTCAATGGCTGTCTGTCAGTTCAGAGAGAATTCAAGACAGCCCCTCATAATAAATGAGCCCCAAAAGGCTGAAGGATTCAGTATCACTGGATGGTTGGAGCCTGGAAACTCACTGTGAAGTCACTGGTAATAGTCTTACTGGGAGGCCTGCAGAGTCTACACAAGAAGGCTAGGGGAACAGAAAACCAACATCTAAAACAAAGACAGAGGGCGATATACTCCTTTTTTACCTTTTATACTGCAAAAGCCACAAATGTTTTGGTTGGTGACACACTCATCTGGAGTAGGTCTCCCTTTTTCTTCCTAGCCTATGTGTCAAATATCCAAGGGCAGAGTCAGTATTTGCTAATATGCTCTGTGGCTATTATTAAGTTGATATGTCATAATAAATGAGCATAGTCACTCAAAAGACTGAAGCGTTCAGAAGTGAAGCTTTTGGAACGTGATTAGATCATGGGGGTTTATAATTACCAGTTCATTCATACATCCATGAGTTCAAAAATTAATATACTGTTAGGAGGTGAGTCACTGAGAATGTGACTGAGGAGAGTGTATTCTTATCTGGAGCGCTCTCTCTCTCTCTCTCTCTCTCTGCCTCTCAATTGCCCTCTGTCTGTCTCTCTTACTCTTTATCTTTTTGCCTTATTTCTTGCTGCAAAGAATAGCTTCATTCCTCCACCATACACTTCCATAGTACTATTTCTGCTCTGGAGATGAATAGCCATGGATTGAGCCCCTGGAATCAAGAGCCAAAATAAACCTTTCCTCTCATAAACTGAAGTTTTTATCTATTTTGTTAAGGGAAATGACTAATTGTGTGTGTGTGTGTGTGTGTCTGTGAGAGAGAGAGAGAGAGAGAGAGAGAGAGAGAGAGAGAGAGAGAGAGAGAGACAAGGTCTCAGAGACAGACAGAGAATAGAAAGAGAGAGAGGAAGGAAGGAAGGAAG
>PVIC010052504.1:0-12150 GCA_004025085.1 Thryonomys swinderianus | reverse complement strand
TCAGTATTCAATTATAGCTGCACAAAATGGGTTAAGATCATTACACATTATACCACAGTCTTTTAAAAAGTCACTAATACTATTTAAAGATGCTTTCAGGAAATTCCTGGAAGGTGAAGGTGTGCAGATTTTTGGAAGGTGGAAAACGCCTGAAAGCGCCATGTGTTTTCCCGAAGACCAAGGGTGGCGAACCTATGGCATGTGTGCCGCACAGTACTGCTTGTATCAGAGCTCTAAAGGGCTTGCCGTCACTGCCATCACCTTACCCCATGCACCTCTTCCAAATGGCTACCTGTACCCTTTGTAATGAACTTTATAATGAGCTGGTAACAGCCAGCAAGGCTGCATTAGCAGCTTCCAAGGTATGAACAGCCAAACCTACTTACCTGAGAGCACTAGATCCAAGCCTACTTCTTCATCCACCAATAATTTGCCTCTGTTAATATAACAAACGTGGGTTCACCTGGCCCCTGTGGCTTCACTCTGGCCTTTCTGGCCACTTCTCGGGAAGATGTGGCCTCAGTTGCGTGCCTACTCCAGAGGGAGGAAATCCTCTTGATTGTTCTCCTGTGGGATTGTGGAGGTGGATTCTTGGCCTTGTTTCCAGTAATGTAGAAATAAAAACACCACCTACTGGAAAACAGAAAAGATGCTTTGGAAAAACAAAAAGCAGAAGTTCACAGTGGACCCATTTCACGAGCTAATTACAGGAGATAACCCTCAGCTGGGAGACGGGGACATAGTGTTCCATAGGCTTCCGGCGGTGGTTGATCTGATGCTGACTTAAGACTACTGATTCTAACATGGCGGGACTCCTGTTGTCCTCTCTGCTCTAACAGTGCAGACGTAAATAGTAGAGGCCTCTCCTCACTGTATCCACCAACTCTCCGATACAGGTACTTGCCAAGCTAATACATGCTCCTTCATACTCGTCTAACACGACTGTAAGGGGTGATGCTTCCCTTATGTCCAGAGAAAAGGGCCCTCCTATGTTCAACCCAGACCAAAAGGAAGGAACCCCCCAAAAACGCCTCCCAGCTGCTATGAAGATGTCCTAAAGTCCCCTGTACTGCACTGAAAACATCAAGTTTTAAAGGGCAATGCAATCCCCCCAACAAAACATTTAAGCCCCAAAACCCCGGTATAAACATAATGTGTATTAAAACCCCAGACATGTATAAGAATTATCTTTATCACACCACCATTGTAGTGGAGGAAAGAAAGGATCAGCAGTATCTATGGGAAAGACGACTAAAGGAGCTGGGACAATTCCTGGGTTTTGGGAAGTAATGCCTGACACTGAGCGGAGAATACGAGAAGGTTGGAGGGGACCGACGACTTGGGGGAAGAGCAATTTACACGAGCGGAAGAAAACGAGGTGAGTGAAGGCGTGGGTTGTTCAAAACGGTGAGTGAAATGGATGGAGCAAAAAAAGAGCAAGACAGGGCCGACAGAATGACAGCGCGCTGAGGAAACCAAACTCAATCCACCTTTAAGAGTTGCTCGAATTCCGGGAACACCGCGAAAGCATCTCACAACCAACCTTTTCAGTCTCGCCCGCTGCACTGCCCCGCCCCCTAGACCAGGCCCCACCCCCAGGCAAGGCCCCGCCCCCGAGCCCTGCGTAATCCGGAGGTGTCAATAAAGTCGTAGCGATTGGTTGTTGCGGTGGACAAGATGGCGGCCTCCATGCTGGGTTCCCTGGTGCGGACTTTCCGGCAGGTCAGACTTGCACCTTTACCTCCAGCCGTACCTTCACCCCTCAGTTCCATAGCCTGTGGTTCCCCACGACCCTGCCACCTGTACTGCCCGCTGCGGACCAGTCCCTGGGTTTTTGTTCTTCGCCGGCTTGACTCGGGGCAAGTCCAAGCTGCAGATGTGTATTGGGTGTTACTAAGCGTTACTAAGCGTGTAAGATGCCCGCTTTGAAGTTACGAAATTGATAAACGTATAAAGGGCTGGTTGTAGCTAAGGAAGAAAAAAAGGTCCGAAAATCGAGGCCTTAGAACCCCCAGCCACAAACTAACTTTCATTCACAAAGTGACTGAAATTCGTCGGCCGAGGGAGCCGAAAACCAGGGCAAGGTGTGCTCGGGAACAAGCGATGACTGGATTCCTAGGGCAGGGAGGGGCAGCCGGCTGTTGAGAGGTCGGCGAAAGGGGGCACTGGGACCTGGCTGTCGGGAGGAGCAGTGTGAAGATTGTTGGGACCGTGAATTTGTAGGTATCGACGGTGTAATGCGGGGAAAGCGGCAAGAGAACAGGAGAAATCAGAGACGATAACCAACGATATTTAAATTTCATTCATGCTTGTCTGTCTTACAGAAGAGCACTCTAAAAGCATTTTTCCCATGAGACTTTTGTTTAGTAATGAAAATGTGAAAGGGGGTTAGTTTCTTTTTATTAGTAGACTTGAAAAAACGTTGGCTCATCAATGTTTATTGTTAATTTTACTATATGTCTATGTATTTTTTTTTTTTTTGAGACAGGGTCTCGCTTTGTAGTTCAGGCTGGCCCTCAGCTCACTATGTAGCCCAGGCAAACCTGGAACTCAGCAATCCTCCAGTCTCTGCCTCCCGAGTGCAGAGATTACAGGCGTGAGCCACCATGCCCAGCACTGGGGTATGTGGTATTGATTGCTGGTGGGCATGAGTCAGCACGCCCAGCATTGTATGTGGTTACTGGGATCGAACTCAGGACCTTGCACTTGAGAGGCAGGCGCTGGAACCACTGAGCTAAATCTCCAGCCCTATGTATTTTTTATAGTTATAGGAAGTCATCGTTATTTTCTGTACTTGTAATTTAGTTTACATGTAGTACTTTCTCTAGTTTGAAAGAGACTTAAGTTTCTAGCAGTCAATAACCCCTTTTGCCTGTTCTGACCACTAGAATTAATTAGAAAACAACTACTGTTAATAATTAGTGTTATCAGTGATAACGTGTAAGTACCCTTTGACTTTGAAATTCTGTTTCCAATAACTGTCATACAGGTATATCGTGAGACGGTTTATATGTTATACATTGTAATATTGTTTGTAACAATAAATGGTGAGGTATGTTGTATTATCTGTCCACCCCTGGTTGCAGGTTAAATAAATTATGATGCCTCCATTCAGTGAAATACTATGCAATTTAAAGAAAAGGAGGAAGTGTTTTACATAGATAGGAAAAGATCTCTCAACTCTATGTAGTCAAGTGAAAAGAGGGGGCTGAAAACAGGAGGAGGAAAGTATATATGTATTTGTAGAGAGAAAAATGTAAAAACAGTAACAATGTTTATGGCAGGTGGGTATCAGCAATGATACCCATAATGAGACTTCATTATGTTTACTTTTTTTTTTTTTTTGGAGACAGGGTCTCGCTTTGTAGTCCAGGCTGGCCCTGAGCTCACTATGTAGCCCAGGCAAGCCTTGAACTCTACAATCCTCCTGTCTCTGCCTCCCGAGTGCTGGGATTACAGGCTTGAGCCACCACGCCCCGCACTGTGGTATGTAGTATTGATTGCTGGTGGGCGTGAGTCACTACACTCAACATTGTATGTGGTCACCGGGATCAAACTCAGAACCTTGCGCTTGGGAGGCAGGCACTGGAACCACTGAGCTAAATCTCCGGCCCTATGTTTACTTTTTTGATACTAGCCTAAGTAAAAGTCAAGATTATAAAAATTTCAAAAAATTTGCCATCTTCCAACACTGGCCTCATGTTATTGCCAGTCTGATTTAAAAGTTATTCTGAAATAGCAAGTTTGTTGTTTTGCATTATTAAAGTGAACCAAACAATTGTGAAAGAAATCCTGGGTCATAGTGACTGAAGGCATAAGGACTGGGGACCACTCAGAACCTCGGCCTGCCCGTCTTTGTCCTTCTCACGTTCCTTGCCTCTGTCTTTTAGGCAGTTCCTTTCTCAGCTTCCGGTCAAGTTCGAGGGTACCATGTAGACTGGAGAATGCTGCGCGATGTGAAGAGACGCAAAATGGCCTATGAATATGCGGACGAGAGGCTGCGGATCAACTCGCTCCGGAAGAACACCATTTTGCCGAAAGATCTCCAGGTTAGCTAATGAGTTCTTCCTACAAATCTTTAACTTACATCAGCTCACTTTTGATAGTTTATTGTGACAGTACCAGTATAATTTATGAATAAGATCAAATACTCCAGGTCAGCCTATATCAATAGCCTTTAAACTGACTTCCTAAGTTTATGACTGAAGAGGACTATCCACTCCTTTCAGGTATTGCATTATCCAGTCCCAAGAAAATACTGATGAGTGGTGGCCACGTAGCAAATGGGGTATTATTTTGACCCAGGTTCCCTTGCATTTCGTCCCCGTCCTTCATCTCCAGGTGTCGGGAGGTGAGAATGTGAGGCGTTTGTCAGAGCCTTAGTGACTCCAAGGCGAGGCCGCAAGTGCGGCGTGGGCTGCTGTGCTGCTGTAACTCTGTGATTTCCCGTAGGACCTGGCTGATGATGCAATGGCTGCCCTCCCCCGGGACAGCTGTCCTGTAAGAATCAGGAATCGCTGTGTTATGACGTCCCGGCCTCGTGGTGTGAAGCGGCGCTGGAGGCTTAGTCGTATCGTCTTCCGTCACTTAGCGGACCACGGCCAGCTTTCTGGCGTCCAGCGAGCTATGTGGTAAATCAGCTCCAGAACCTGCTGAGCTTTTAGGGAAACCATTCCCTGCAAGAGACTTTTTAAATAAACCACACCCTAATTTTTATAGGGTGCCAGTGTACTTGTCTGCCTGATCTGGTCTCTAAGGTTCTTTTAAATTTTAAATGAAATTTGGATGTTTCAATGTCAGTGAATTACCTTTTTGATTTCATAGTCATATTCTTCTCACATGGAGCAAAACATACTATAAAAATACGCTATGATTTGCTTTGGCTATAAGGGTTTTGTATTTTAAAAGGATGTTACTTCTTTAAACTGTATTTTCTTACAAAGGACCCAGCTAAGAGGTCATTCATCTATGGCATTTTGTACCCCTGGCCTGGCTTTCCTGACCTGCAGAATCTACTTTACTATTAATTTATTCTTAAGAGAAAAAATAGATTGGAAGCTAAAGGTGAACAAAAAAGAACCACTGTTTTTCTGATCTATGTAAAGGCCTCTAGTACAAAATATGCCTCTAATACACTGGTGAGCTATACAAAGAGAAAAAAATGTCTTGGGATAGTATATATAACCCCTGCCCTACTGTCCATATGCATGCTATAACAAACGAGTAGGAATAGCAAAGGTTGACTTGTGCAGTAAGTCAGCAGTGATGAAAAATATATACACGATAGCAATAAGGATATTGAACTTAAATTGGATGACAAGAGATGAGTCACTGTAGTAGGAACACAGCTCAAGAAGAGAAAGGGTCACACAGTGAAACTAGTCACTTCAGAGTATCAGAAATATGAAACATAAGAGATGTATTTACAGAGCATTTCACATATCCAGTGCCAACTATTGCACTTTTAAATGACATTAAGCTAGGCATGGTGGTCCACACCTGTAACTTAGAATTTGAGAGGCTGAGGCAGGAAGATCTCCTTGAGGCTTGCCTGGGATAGTGAGTTTGAGGTCAGCCTCTACTAAAAAGATATCAGTTTTCTCTACAGATCATTGATACCTATGTGGCACATGGTCACGAAAGGCAAAGGATATAGACAAGACAACCTGTTAGGATGTCTGAATTACAATCTAGAGCCTGAACTAAGGTGGCAAAGACAGACTGTTCTAAGAGGACATACTATGTTTTTGTAGTGTTTCTCAGACAGGGTCTCTGTAGTTCAGGTTAGCCTTAAATTAACTTTGTAGCCTATGCTGACCATGGTGAAGCTCCTGCCTCAGTCTCTAGTGTTGGGATTATAGGAATGTCTCTCACACCTAGTTAAAAGGATTTTTTTTATAGGCTGGACTGTATCTGGATTGTTTTATTGGTGGTGGTATGTTCTCTACCATAAGGCATATTATCTGGCTGTTCAACTTCTAATGGATAGTGCTTAGACTGATCAGCAAGTTTAGATAGGGTCAGCTTGATCCTTACATTTAAAGTTCAACATTAATCTCTTGCCTAATGGTTTATGCATTTCACTGATGGTCATTATCTGGGATCCATCATTTCACTTAGGGTTGCAATATTTTCTTTTTTTTTTGAGAAAGGGTCTCACTTTGTAGTTTAGGCTGGCCCTGAGCTCACTAGCCCAGGCAAGCCTCGAACTCAGCAATCCTCCTGCCTCTGCCTCCTGAGTGCTGGGATTACATGTGTGAGCCACCATGCCCAACACTGTGGTGTGTGGTATTGATTGCTGGTGGGCGTGAGTCACCACGCCCAGCATTGTATGTGGTTACTGGGGATCGAACTCAGGACCTTGTGCTTGCGAGGCAGGCACTGGAACCACTGAGCTAAATCTCTGGCCCTGCAATATTCTGCATTAGCTGGAAAATACCACCCTGAAAGCAGAAAGCAAGCCTTACCAAAAACCAAGTAACACTAGCACTTGGACCTTAGATTTTTAGTTTCCAACACTGAGAAATCCTTCAGTCACTTAGAATTATCCAATATAAGGCATTTTGTTATAGCAATAAGAATAGAACAAGAAAGTGTGTTAGGTTTTGAAGTGTTTCTACTTTTGAACTGTTAAATTTTATGATTCCAGTCGAAATTGTAGTAAAAGGTAGTCACAGAAATAGCACTTTTATCTCCCTCTACATTTTTCCCTAATGGCTAAAAGTTTTGAGTTTACCATTCTAGTTTCTTGCTGAAATATAAGCAAATATGTGAAAATGTTCGTATTTCTAACCCTTATCCAGTGCTTTGCACTGTTTCCCATGTAGCTGTGTCCTGAACATTATGGAGAAATCACCGCAACTGTTAAGTATGCCCTCATTATGGATATACCATTAATATATTCAGCTAATCCTTTGTTGACAGTGTTTCAACATTATGCATTATCAGGCAAATTTGCTATTCTTGTAAAGATCCTAGAAATTCGGAGGCAGGGGATAAATGCACATTGTTATGGTTTATAACTTGAGGTTCCCCCAAAGCCTCAGGTGCTCATAGGTGAGGTTCTGGGGAGGGAGATGGGATCATGGGTTTGACTCTCATCACTGGATTACTACACTCATTCATAGCTGGCTGATTTTGGGTGAAGCCTGGTTGGAGGAAATTGGCCACTAGGACTTGGCCTGGGCATATTCCTCACTCCTCTCTTGACCCCTTTATACCTGTCTGCCATGCTGAGCTTTCTATTCTGCCATGCTGCCCAGCCCTGGAGCCTTAACCTCTACAGACTGAGCCAACATCAACCTTTCCTCCTTTAAACTGCAGTTGTTTGGGGCTGGTAATTTAGCTCCAGTGGTACTGCACCTAAGAAGCACAAGGGCCCAAGTTCAATCCCTGGTACTACCAAAAAAAAAAAAGTGATTGTTCGGGTGGTGTGCTCCTGCAATGATAAAGACATGTGTAATTATGACACATTCTACCAACTAACCTCCCACAGATTTTCTTTTCATTCCCATCTTTTTTCATACTTTCAGAACAATATAATCAGTGTGTGAAACTGGAGTTTTTCCAGTAAGAGGTAGGAAACAGCGTGGTTTCTTAGTATTCATGTCTTGAACAAGGTGAGCACCTCTATGTATTAAAAGTCATTTATCTTTCTTGTCCTATAGACTATTCATAATTGTTGGAATCACTCAGGTGTTGTGGTCATGGTAGGTTTGTTTCTTGCCATGTCAACGCATAGTTAAAATTAATTAGTATTATCAAAATGGTTTTACTCCTTTTAGATTTCAAGTCACAAAGTGTAATTTTTCCCCTGATCTTTGGTTGCAGTGGAATTCCATGCCTCTTAGGACTTAAGATGTTTGCTTTTTTTTTTTTGAGATAGGGTCTCGCTTTGTAGTTCAGGCTGGCCCTGAGCTCACTATGTAGCCCAGGCAAGCCTCGAACTCAGCAGTCCTCCTGCGTCTGCCTCTCGAGGGCTGGGATTACAGGCGTGAGCCACCACCGCGCCCGGCAAATGTTTGCATTTTTACATTTAGATCCTTTGATGCTTACAGAATGTATTCACATGGCTATTTTTAATTATATCAGTTTCATTTAAACCTATAATCCTCTGCTGTTTTGGAAGAGCCATTTACTGTCCTCTAAGACTTCAGCATTGCAGTTTACCCTGGCCTTCTCATGTGCCAACACTGTAATTAGAGTGGCACTGCAACGTTTCAGTATTTACTATATACGAGCCTAGACACAGGCTGTTTTTTGTTCATTTTAAATTCTATCACGTTTACTACATTTTTGTTAACTGTAGTTTTGGTAGATACACTTGATTTTTTTCTACATGTATCCAACTGCCTTCTCTTACCTGTACTCCACTATTACCTTGATCATAACATATTGATGAAGGTCACGGGCACCTTTCTCTGCCTTATTTTAAGGAAACGTAACTTCTCCATGTAACATACTTCTGAACAAACACGTAGTAAAACTATTCTGTTACATAAAAATCCAACTTTATTGAACATAGGAATAGATGAATTATTTTTCCTTTGTAGTTATTAGTATCTGACCCATGGTAGAACTTAACTGGTACTATATGAAGATGCTTCTCTATTTTTAATTCTATACCCATAAACAAATATATTTAAATCTAGATAGAAACACTTGTGATTGGCTTATTAGTGCATGGTAATGCCCAGTATATGCACTGCTGAAGCTGGTAATAGGGTCATCCGCTCTACAGCAAATTTGAAGCACACGCACGAATTTGAATTTTGTACAAAAATCCAGTTTTACTCTTATTCTTACATTAGTGGGAGCTGACATCTGTAACTTACAGGCAAGCAAATACTTTTGTTTTCTATCTCCTAGCTGAACAAAAATACATATAATGTATCATTTTCATTAGGCAAGACTTTATATTTCAATGAGAATGCAATATAATCCTTTCTTGAACGAAATGACCAGGGTATAACGAAACCATCTTTGGAGGAAGTGTTTTAATATGCATCACTTACTGAAATAAATCCTCCAATAAGAAATGGAGAATTCATTGCCTTTACTTGGAAGGGTTTGTAGTTATCTGTCAAATTTCTATGTGCAGCTCACCAACATTCCCTTATTGGAAATATTAGTATTTCCATATCATAGTTCTCAAAAGGACTTAAAAGCCTCAGAATTCTGTGTCTCCTTTGGCTTGCTTCTCTCTTGATTCCACCCAGGCTTTATTAATGGTTCGCTTCATATCATCATCTCCATCTTCATAAATTTTCTTTAGAACATTCATTAACCCCTCACTAGGATCCGTTTCAGCATCATAGGATGGCTTTCTGTTAAAAGGGAAACACAATAATAGAAAAATCAACACATGGGACCATACAATTTCAGGTTGTTAAACAGAGAGGCAGAGTTAAAAGGAAGCCCGATTACCCAACAGAAATATTCACAATGAGTGCGGGACACAAATTCATCTTAATAATGTAAGTGTACAACACTTGTACAGTGCAGGAAAAAGTGCTCATTATAATGCCAGGCATTACCATGGGTCACTGTTAAGTACAAAAACCTTAAAACACCAACTTGCTAGGCACATGTCCTGGTCAAGAAGGCTCTGACAGTTGAAAAGAGATTAAGACAATGAAGTTAGTGAACGAGGAGGGAGAAACGGCCAAAGCAAACAAAAGCTCATTGTATTATCCATCGTCGCAACTATAATCCCAGCCAGGAATATGGTTAAAATCTTTAAAAGTAGACTTACTCTTTTTCTTTGCATTCTTTTTCAACCTGAGTCAAGTACTCCCATCGCATGTTTTCTGCTTTCTTTCTACATAAGATAAGAACTGTATCAGTCTTGATCTGGAAGAAAAGTGGGAAAAGTACAAGCAATATTACAGAACTGTTATTTTCTCAGTCAAGTACCTACTATGTATAGACTAGCTGCTAGTAATACTTTCATGACCAGGCTAGTATCTGAAACATTGAGAGGAAAGACCACAAGTAAGTAAAATCTGAATATATTCAAAAACTGGTAAGTATACTCTCCCTAAACAACAAAAACAGGACAATTGGTAAGTGTAATCAAGACAGGATGTTAATGGGGGAGGGGTGGATGAGAACTTCATGAGGAAGGCTTCTCTGAGACAAAGTATGAATGGAAACCTAAGGTTCGGGAGAATTAGATGACTCCAAGATGAGAGGATCTTGGTATGTTTCAAGAAAAGGAGGCTGAATTGTAGTGATTAAAGGAAAGAATGATATGGGGTAAAGTATTTGGAGGGTGAGAAAAGGAGTAAAGCAATTCTTTCAACAGAGATCAGCATAACTTCTATGGAGTCTTGAGTGAGTATTCCTCTATGGGATTGGTGGAAAAAGGCTAGAGATACAAGCTAATCACTAGACTGTATTTTAGTATTACTTTTAAACTGTTATGTATAGCATAGAATATTAATATACTCAATGCATTAAACCTCATTTATTTGGGCTGAATACAACTGTCAGTAGTGAAAACTGGTTTAAGTTTTTCTTAAAACCAAAACTCAGTATTTTTTTTTTTTTGAGACAGGGTCTTGCTTTGTAGTTCAGGCTGGCCCTGAGCTCACTATGTAGCCTAGGCAAGCCTCGAACTCAGCAATCCTCCTGTCTCTGCCTCCCGAGTGCTGGGATGATAGGCCTGAGCCACCAAGCCGGGCAGTGTGGTATGTGGTGCTGATTGCTGGTTGATTGTTGGTGGGCCTGAGTCACCACGCCCAGCATTGTGTGTGATTACCGGGATCCAACTCAGGACCTTGCGCTTGCGAGGCAGGCGCCGGAACCATTGAGCTAAATCTCTGGCCCAAAACTCAGTATTTTTATACCTTCTCCTACAATTAGTTAAGTACTTAAGACTCACTTTTGTGTATCAAAAACTTATCCACAATACATCTAATAATAGCTACCATTAATTTAGGCACTTTCTATTCCCTATATTTAACCCAATATCCTTTTAACAGTCTATTGTACAACATGAGCTGGTGAATATTTTCTGTGAAGAGCCAGATAGTACATTCTCTATCGTGGGCTACATGGTTCTGTTGTAGCTACTTAATTCTACTAGTAATGTCCAAAAGCAGCCACAACCAATACATAGAAATGGCTATGTTTCGGTAACACCTTATTTACAAAACAGACAGTGGGCTGCAGTTTGCTGGTACCCTAGTACAGTGAATAAACTAATTCTAATTATGTTGCTATCTCAATTCTAAATCAGCAAGGTTCAATTTAATAAGGTATCACAAAATTATGAATTTAAACATATACATCATACTCACTTTTTTTGAACTGCCTTCCACCGAGATGGGTTTCAAGAGATTGTTTACAATCATAGAGTAACTCTTCCCATTTAGATTCTTTACCAAAAGATCAAATGACCTAAAAACAATGGTGAATACATTATTTTTACAATTCTCTTTTTTTTTGAGACAGGAGTTTGCTTTGTAGTTCAGGCTGGCCCTGAGCTCACTGCAATCCGCCTGCCATTGCCTCTTGAGTGCTGGCATTACAGGATTGAGCTACCAAGCTCAGCATTTGTGGTATGCGGTACTGATTGCTGGTGGGTGTGAGCCACCACGCCCAGTATTGTTGTATGTGGTTTACTGGGGATCGAATTCAGGACCTTGCACTTGTGAGGCAGGCATGAGAACCACTTGAACTAAATCTCTGGCCCTACAATTCTCATTTTTTTTTTTTTTGTTTGGAAACAGGGTCTCACTTTGTAGTTGAGGCTGGCCCTGAGCTCACTATGTAGCCCAGGCAAACCACTGCGAACTCAGCAATCCTCCTGTCTCTGCCTCCTGAGTGTGGGATTACAGGTGTGAGCCACCACGCCCGGTGCTGTGGTATGTGGTATTGATGGCTGGTGGGTGTGAGTCACCACGCCCAGCATTCTATGTGGTTACCGGATCGAACTCAGGACCTTGCACTTGTGAGGCAGGCGCAGGAACCACTGAGCTAATCTCCGGCCCTACAATTCTCACTTTTAAAAAAGCCACTAAGAGGGCTGGGGATTTAGCTCAAGTGGTACCGCGCCAACCTTGGATGCCTAAGGGCCCAAGTTCAATCCCTGGAAACGCAAAAAAAAAAAAAAAAAAAAAAAAAAAAAAAAAAAAAAAAAAAAAA
>PVIC010052503.1:0-12152 GCA_004025085.1 Thryonomys swinderianus | reverse complement strand
AAGAAGGAGAAGGGGGAGGGGGAGGGGGAGGGGAGGAGAAGGAGGAGGAGGAGGAGGAGAAAGAAGAGGAAGAAGAGGAAAAAAGAAGAAGAGGGAGAAGGGGAAGAAGAAGAAAGAAGAAGGAGAAGGAGAGGGAGAAGAAGAGGAAGAGGAAGAGGAGGAAGAGGAGGAAGAAGAAGAAGGAGAAGGAGGATGAAGAGGAAGAGGAAGAAGAAGAAAAGAAGGGGGAGGAGGAGGAAGAAGAAGAAGAGGAGGAGGAGGAGGAAGAGGAGGAGGAGGAGGAGGAAGAAGAAGGAGAAGGAGAAGGAGGAAGAAGAAGAGGAAGAGGAAGAAGAAGAAGAAAAGGAAGAGGAGGAGGAGGAGGAAGAGGAGGAGGAGGAGGAGGAGGAGGAGGAGGAGGAGGAAGAAGAAGAGGAGGAGGAAGGGAAGAACCCTGAGGCACAAGAGAAGGGCCGTGTTCAGACTCGCACAGCCGCTAGGAATTCGCATCCGGGCACCTGCTTCTGTTTCCCACATCTGCGCGTTTGCTTCCCCACGTGCCGCACCGCAGTGTGTCCTCGAAGGTCCCATTTTGCCCCGAGATTCTGTCAGCTCCACACTTCGTATGCGGCGCGGATCACGTTTGCAAAGGGCGCTGACGGCAGCCAGAAGAGGCTGGCCGGAGGGAGGGAGGTCGGGACCTTTAAGCGCAGGAACAGTTCCCGGCCCCGCCTGCGGTGGCTCCCGCGTCCTCGGCCCCGTGGGCAGAATCTGAGCCGCAGAGCACGTGCGCCCGGGAGAGCGCTGCTGTCCTCGGATTTCCCGCCTCGCCCGCCCGGCTCCCTCCCTCCCTCCCGGCGCCGCTTCCCACTGCGCCCACGCTGCGCTCCGCCAGGAACCTGGGAGGCGCGAGGAAGGGCCGGAGGCTGCCGGCTCTGCGCTCCCCATCGCTTCCCTGCCCGGACGACCTGGAGCCGCCCGAGGTGGCGGGTGACTCAGCCAAGGTCACAGCCCCTGCCGGCAGCTCCGGTGCCCCGCTCTGCACGCTCTCCTTTCTCGTCATCCTCCCGGGAGCTTTCTCTCCCGCCCCCAGCTCCCCGGAGTCTCTCCTGACGCCCGGCGGCCTCTGGGGTGCGGCTCCTCCTGCCGACACTTCCTTCCCGCCGAGTCCTCGGCAGCCCGCGGGAGCCCGGCTTTCCGGCCGAGCCGAGCCCCTTTCCGTGCGCCCCAGCCGCGGACAGCGGGACGCGGAGGCCAGCAGGAGCGCGGGACCTCGCGCCTGGCGCCGAGCAGGAGCGGAGAGGGGACCCAGTCCGCGGCCGGGGGCGCCGATCCGCAGTGAGTCCTCCGCGCCGCTGCCCCGCAGCCTCGGCCGCTTGGCGAGCCGCCCCTCGGGAAGTCCCGAGCGCGCTGAGGTGTGGCCGCGTCGCGGCTCCCGCGAGGAGGAAGAGGAGGAGGCGAGGGCTGTCCCGGAGGAGCAGCCCGCCGGCCGCGGCGCTGTAGCCGCCTCCCTCGCGCCCGGGCGCCCTCGCCACCCATGTGCGAGCCGCCACCCTGCGCCCGGGACGCGCGCGCCATGGACTCGGGACCCGGCCTCCCAGCCGAGGCCGCGCGTTGGTTGGACGTGTAGCGGAGGTGGGCGGGGAGCCGGCGGCCCCGCGCGCGCTTCTCCATGAAGATTCTCGCGCTCTCCCTGAAGACAGGAGCGCATATGCTGCAGTGCCTCTGTGGAAGGAGCCTGAGGCCCAGCGACAGCCTAAGCGGTGAGCCGCTCCCCGCCGCGCCTCCCTCCTCCCTCCTCCCTCCTTTGCTCCGCGCCTGACGGGGCGAAGGAAGGCGCTTCGGTAACCGAGGGGGCGGGGGACCCCCCTGCGTGTGCCCTTGTGTGTATGTGCGTGTGCGCGTGCGGACGTGAGTGTGCAGCCTCCGAAGCGTCTGCGCTCCGTGCAGCGCCCCAGCCGTGGCCGGGCTCCGGCGCTGGACCCGCGGTCTCTCCAGGGCGCCCGCGCCGGCTTCACACCCCGGAGACTCGCGCCTCGTGATTTGCTCGTTATCTCCTGAGAGAAATCGCCGCTGCCTTCAGCGGGAAAGGGGACTTTGAAACAGGTGGCTGGCGAGGCAGGTAGTGACTGCGGGATTTCTGGCTTTGTCTGCAGAGTAGCCCTCTGGGGGCCTAGTTAGCGGGAGGGCTCTGTCCGTGGTGCTGAAGCAGGAGAGCCCCCGAGCTCACGCTCTTACAGCCTTTCCAGAACTTTGACTTCACGGTTACTCATTGGTCCTGAAAAACAACTCTATTTTAAGAGAAACTAATCATTCAGTTTTATGTGAAACTGAGAGTGCACTTTTGAAATGAAATTAGCAATGCGATCTGTGTAGCGATCACTTCTATATAATTCAAATTATTTAGATGTTCCTTTTGTTATCATATTTGTAAGTGTTAAAGTACATTTTGTCATTATATTCTCAACTAAGAGTTTTCAGGTTTGGTTTGCTCTTGGATAACGTGTATTTCAGGATGCCGGGAGAGGTGTATGTTTATTAATTCATTTTACTTGTCTGTATTAAAGAAAATGTGAATAGATTTCAACTGGGATTTGTTTCTCTGGTGTGAAACATTTTAAAAACATTTATCGTATATAATTAAACGAGGGAACTTCCTCCTGTAACATTAGGTAAGACATTTAAGTAACTGGAAGTCAATTTTTAAAGTAGTAACAGACACAAATAACCTATATGATTGGACAATGTAGATTGTTGCATACATGAGGCTTATTCATAATTAAGATGCCTGGTTACAAATAGTGTCAATAAATCACTATAAATCTTTGAAATTCGTGATTTATATCAGAAAAAGTGGTAGCAATGATAACTTTTCCCTGAGTCCCATATCTGACTTCTCTCTTGACTGAACATGTGATTCTATGAGAACTTTTCTGTTGTATTTGTACATACATTTTTATTTGTGAATTAAATGTTTTATTTTGGGGAACTATCACTAAAGGAACTCTTGTAAAAATAGTAATGTCTCAAGAAGAGAATATGAAGATTCTTTCCCACTCTTTCCACAGAAGCACTATAGTGTTGTTTAGTGAGTGTTTTTGGAATTATACTACTTTGTTTGAATTATGGCTCCTTTAGTTTATACATGTGCATAATTAATAGGTTTGCTATTTCTGAATGTATGTGTAAACCTGAACTATGATATTAGTATCTACCTTATAAATTGTTGTAAGAACTGAAAAAAATAATAAGAGTTCAATTCAGTTGAAATCTTAGTGTATGCCTAACAGTGTTCTAAGCACTTCAAAATTACCATGTGTAACATGCTCAGTACAGTTTAGCTATTACTAAATATCTTGTTGTCTTCTGTCACCTGATTTCTTTCATGACTTGTGCCATTAGCATGACTTCACACTGATTCTGAATATAATGTTAGTGTGCCTCGTGTTTATGCTCAAATTAAGGTGAAGACATCAAAAACTTTTGCTTGGAGTAAATTCACTGAAAAATGAGGTATATGAAACACTCCAGTTATTAAAGTTGCCTAAAGGAAATATAGTAGTATTTGAAGCAATGTCAACATATAATGAGATCTTCCTCAGAGCTACTCCTGTTATTGTAAATTGAAGTAAGTGAGAGTCATGGGACGGCATCAACTTGATTCATTGTAATAGGTTAAGAGACTTGTTAGCAGATGATGAAGTTTTAGAATTGTAAATTGTTCAATATTTGATGTAGATGTTATCAGATTAATGCAGCTAACAAAGTAAAACTAATGATTTTTAGCTTTTAAGTATGATGAAGATACTTTCTTCCTCCTAACTTTCCTCTTCCTGAATAATAATGTCTTGACCAATAATCCATCACATCCGTTTATAAATGTCTTGACTAATAATCCATCACATCAGTTTATAAATACTTTGTCCTTCAGTAGGTGAAGAGGATGTGAACTATGAAATCAGAGGTAGTCTTAGACAAGGTTACATTGTTTGGGAAAGGACTAAATCACCAGTCTTGTATGGTTCAGTTTTCTTTTCTCTTTCTTTTTCTTTTTTCTTTTGTTTCTTAAAATGAAATAATTTTTAAGCATAAGGAACCTGTGCACTAAAAGATGGATTAGAACTTTAACATCCTAATGCTCCCGCTCAGGGTGTATGGCATTTCTATTAACCCAATAAATACCAAGTTCCAAGTTCAACAGGAAAATTAAACAGGCTTGCTTTTCTCTAAAGAAGGAACTTCAATGGCAATCCAGGTTCACAGAAAAGAAGTGGTTGAAACAATAGCTTTTATCCTGTTCCCATTTCTCTGGAGATGTAGTTAAAAGAAGGCAGAAGCATTCTATTAGAGAGGTTAATGTTGTCTGTGGCTCATCACTTCAGCAGCCAAGAGCCCTCTAATACTGAGAAAGAAATTTTTGTCCTAACACCCAGGTTCTGTAGGAATCAGGACTTGAATGAAGAGAGCGATACTTTGGGAGCAGATCCCTACAACACTTGTGAATAAGTGTGTAGATGTGTGTGTTTGCATGTGTGTGCGAAGATTCGTGTACAGGTGCTCCTTGCTTTCTTAGTTATTCCATAAATTCATCTTTATTCCGTGACTCTTAAATCTGTGACTCTTCAGTGGTGTTTACTAAATCCAAGTCCTCGAAGCCTGGAAGGTTATGGGATTATAAGGTGTTTAGGGATGGAACTAACAATCACATCAAGTTTTCTTAGTGTGAAATCGAAACATCCTGGGCAAAAATGACTCATTAGTTAATTATATTAAAAACAAATAGCTAAATCTCAGCCATTGCCTCCCAGGAGAGTACATGCATCCACGTGCAATCTTCCTGCTTACTGTTAAATTGCCCCCGATGCTTGTTTATCTAAGTGGTCTGGGGTCTAGTTACTCACCAGGAAGGTGAAATAATTCCAGAGCACATATTTGATTATAAAGTGATTATGTGTTGTAAACCAACTTCCCAAGAAAGGATCCTCTATCAAGCATATTAAGCAGTTATTTAAAGCTCCACTGAACTTATAAGAGTCCTTATCATTTTAGATCACTTTGCTTTTTCTTCAGAGATGCAGGTAATAGATACCTTTGAAAAGGGAGACAAATGAAACAATATATTCATTACCTGAGGTCATTTTTTTTTTTTGTGACAGGGTCTCGCTTTGCAGTTCAGGCTGGCCCTGAGCTCACTGTGTAGCCCAGGCAAGCCTCGAACTCAGCAATCCTCCTGCCTCTGCCTCCCGAGTGCTGGGATGACAGGCGTGAGCCACCACGCCCGGCACCTGAGGACATTTTAAAGTTCATTCTTCAGAAATCTGTCAAAGCCAAAAAAAAAAAAAATCTTCCTTTTGAAGTTGTTTATTCAGTTTTTTTAAGAATTGTTTTACTTTTGCTTTTTTTTTAATGTAGTGCTGGTACTGGGGCAATTGAACTCATGAAATCACACTTGCAAGGAAGGAGATGACACCACTGAGCCAACTCTCTGGGGGAAAAACTGTTTTAATGTTGAAATGAATGGTTTTAGTAGGTAACTGCCTTCAGTTATCCCTTTTTGTAAAACTTAACTAAATGTAATTTATTAGTTATTCATAGAAATTATCTTTATTGTAGATGCTTCATCTGAGTTGGATTTCATATCATTCAAATTCTTTACTATTTCAATTTTACCTCAGTGGTTAAAATGAATGAATTACTTGATATTTAAAAATGCCAATTATTTTGAGTTTAATTTTTAAAAATATTTTTGTTCCTTTGCATGAAATTTTCAATATGAATTCAAAAGTATCAATAATTAATCCTTCATTTCTGGTTTATTTGTTTTAGAGTGGTAATAGAAATAAAAGTGATAAATGCTTATTCTGTGTCAATGTGCTGGTAGGAATTTCAACAGGTGTAATCTTTTTCGAGTAGTTTCAGGTTCACAGGGTAACTGAGAGGCAGAGATACTTTCCCTTTATCAGTATTCTCCATCAACGGGGTACATTTGTCACTGCTTTTGAACTTACACTGATAGATCAGTGTGCTTCAGTGCAAAGTGCACATTTACATTGGAGTTCATCATTGGATTTGTGCCTCCTGTGAGTCTGCACAAGTGTGGGAAGTTTCTGTAATTAATATATTTTGATTGCCTGAAAAATCCTCTTTAATCTAACTATTCATTCCCCTAACTCTAAAAACCACCAATCTTTTCACTCTTTTCATACTTTCTCAGGATGCATATTCTTGGAATAACAGAGTATGAAGCCTTTTGAAATACTGGCTTTTCACTTCATGATATACATTTTTCTCCTGCCCATGTCTTTTCGTAACTTAATGGTTCATTTCTTTCCAGCACTGGAAAACAGTCTTTTGTCTGGATGTATCACAATTTCCGTACCTTCGCCTATTAAAAGACATTTCAAGTTTCAGAAATCAGGAATGAAACTTCTATAAGCACCAACCTGAGTGTTTTTGGGAAGATATACGTTGCAGAGTGGCTGTACCCTTTTCCTCTCTTTTCAGCAATGGATTCAAGTTCTCAGTGCTCCACATTCTTAGCAGAGTTTAGTGTCTTTGGCTGTTTCAATTTGGGGAGTTCCAGGAGGTGTGGGGTGACATCCCATTGCTTTAATTTGCAGTTCCCTAATGGGTACATCGAGTTGAACAGCTTCATCTGCTTGCCATCTGGTGGTTTTGAAGTTCACTCCATTCACTTTCTACTACGGAGCTGTTGTAACAATTTTCACCCAACGCCGTGGTCCCGCCTTTTTGGTCCACTGTAGGGTAGCAGTATCACTTCCCTTAGAAGTTAGAGGTGGTGACATTGTCTGCATTGGCACACGAGGTGTAAGCAGACACAACATACTTACATATGGCACCTTAAGCCATCCAGAGAACAATTCAGCCCAAGCTTTTTGCCACTGCTGATGTGGAAGGTAGTGGCTACCTCATTAGCTTGTGTCCCTGAGGGTCTGCAATGGAGCAAGACTCTCCTCGGGACTGGTGTTGGACATTTAATGCACGTGAAAAAGTGAAACCTCTTTTTGTAAGTAGCTTCATTTGGAAGGTGGTTTGTTGTTTGGCTTCTTTTGACTGAAATAAGGTAGTTCTGGTTACAACATTAAAACTTAATGGCAGATTTATAGGTTATATTTAGGATTTTTTTCTGGTCAAACATTCAGAATTATCTATGACATCATCAGCAGTAGATTGTTTATAGATGTGTTAGTTTCTCTCGTCTCTTAGTAATTAGATTTGCCAGCCAAAATATGTGTTTTTTTAAAAAATCACATTTCTAAAAAATTAGCAGGTATCTTTGTCCAGCTGGTACGTTTTTCCTTAAATGATATCTATCTCTTTACCAAAGATATAATGGGTCTCCATGGATGTTCTCAAGGTATTCTATGATTAGTGTTTCAAAGTTGTGATTTAATTATAATTAACTTTAGGAACCAGTTCATCTGTGCAACTTTTCCTGAAATGTACAAGTTACCTTTGGATGCTCTGAATCATACTTGGTAAAAAAAAATACTCAAAAATAATGACAATGAGTACAGTCTATTTTATCACTACTGAAGTTTTTTCAGGAAAGTGCATATAAGCAATATTTTTCTTCTCCAACCTTGTAAACAAGGAATGTGTTCATTGGAAAGAAAATCAGGGTAGTACCTTATATTGGGAAGGACTGGATTAAATGCTTCCTGGGCTGTGGAACAGCAATGCATTTGCCTAGTTCTGAATTTATTATAGTAGAAGAGAGGAAGGAAAATAGACTTTTTTTGTAAGCCTAAAATACCAGCATCCTGTCAACTCACTTTCCCCAAAGGTACCTCTGTTTTCCTTCTGCCCTTTCTCTCTAAACATAGAAAAACAATGAATGAAAATGCATGTTCTGGCTTTAAGACTTTCCTTATTTCAGATCAGAGAACAATCTAGGTTCTGTACTCTGTAGAATGGACCCATCAGGGCAGTACAAGATGTATGTATAAGCAAAAGCCTAACATAAGGAGAGAGAAAAAATAGATGCCCAAAGTGAAGTAATTGCAAGGCTCAGTTTGTTTCAGCTCAACAAACATTTACCTGATTCAGTGCTTCATAGTAAGAATCACATCAAGGAAGAATCATTAACTAGTTTTTGAATTTGTATTAATCTTGCTGAGCTTGCAAAGCACCAAAGAGTTAAAAAGTAAATGCTTGGAGATGGCGTGTGCGTGCTGTCGTGGAAAGGAGGAATCCTTCCGTTCATGTCACTGGAAGAATGTGTTTGAATGAAAATAAGAAAGTGTCCAAAAAGGCAATTTTCACAAAGGCAATTATCCTACAACCCAATTCAAGCCTTTGTAACATTTGCTATGCTGATATCCTGCCTGGTTATCTAGATTGTACCAGTCCTCTGCTTCTACTGGAACATACCAACTTCTTAGAAAATTTCAGGTTCCAGTTCTCCTCTGAGGAGCCAGAGATAAAAAGAACATCCACAGAGCACTTCCAGATGCATTCTCTGGGTTTCTATGGGCTGTTTTAAAACAAAGAATCTCTTTTTGCTTTGTTCCACTTCATGGGCACAGTTGCCACCCTCATTGCATGCTATTTTCTTGCACTGTGCCATGAAAGCTGTGTCTGACTATTTCTTCTCATCGCATTAAATATAGGGCATTCGAATCTCCTCAGGTACCAATCAGAAAGATACTGTGAATCTTCCAAGACAATCTCTCTTGTTGAAGTTATTCTTCTTGTTTATACATGAGCTTCTAGGACCATCCTACATGCTCCACTCATTACTGTTGATAGAAGCGACAGCATTACAGTTGGTGTCACTGATTGCCCACGTTGTGGCTTCAATGAAGCCAGCTGGGAGACGATTGCGTGGTCTTTAAATAAAACTTCGTAGCAGAAAATGAGTCTCTTTTTTTGATGGGAGAGGGGTTGTTGCTAACTGCATCATGTTCTAAGGCACTAATGATTGGCTTAACTTGGCCGAACTTGCGAAACAGTGAATCGTGATGTCGGCTCCATGTCTGACCTCGACAGTGAGGGACTTGGGGGTGCAGAGCGGAGTGAGATGTCTGGAGGCCGCTTTCAAACACCTGGCGATGATGATGATGCTTCACCCTCAGTCCGTTCTGGAGCTCCGTAAACAACACGGCGTCTGGAGAAGGTGGATGAGCCTGTACTTCTTGCTGTTCCAAATCTGCGCCTCAAAGATGAATTGAAGTAAGTCTGGGGCATTTGTGGTGTGTCTGACCTGAACTGATGACAGTGCTGTCTTCACAGACAGTGCGGTGATTAACAGGATGTGGAACAGCATCAAAAGTAGGTGTTGGACTTGCTAACCCCGCCACACTATGGAAAGTGAGGACCGCTTACCATTTTCTTTGCCCTTTCGCTTGTGAATTCCATCATGAAATTAGTAGAATAGCACATGTCCTTATAGTTATATAATGCAGAGACGGAAGTATGGCCTCTCCAGGTGAAGGTTTATATGTCCATGTATATTTATTTCATCCTGAAAATCTGAAAATTTTATGTGCGCCCCTAGCTGAAGTGCTTATATCTTCTTTCTGTCCTGTAGTATTAAACCATTATTGTAACTTTAAATGTTTGGAAAAAAATTTTCCTCCAAAAGCCATTACAAGAAACTGTTAATGATGGTTCTTGGAAAAATATGCTTTTGGGCAGGAGATTTAGCTCAGTGGTTTGGTCACCTGCCTGGCAAGTGCAAGGTCCCTGGTTTCATCCCTGGTAGCCACATACCACAATGCGAGGCATGAGTCAGGCGTGGTGGCTCAAACCTGTAATCCCAGCACTTGGGAGGCAGAGGCAGGAAGATTGCTGAGTTCGAGGTTTGCCCGGACTATGTAGTGAGCCCAGATAAGGTTTTGCTCTTCCATGGGAAGAAGTGAGAAAGAGGAATGGCAAATCAAGACTATCTTCCCAATGCTTCAGAAAACGCAGAAACACCTCCTTTTGGACGTTAAGATGTACATGTGAAATATGGGAGAATGAACATTAGATCTTGTGGGATATGACTTTCAAAGGTATAAATATGGATGCTGGTCTATGTTTAAATTGCCCCACAACAGACCCAAATGACAAAGAGCATCTTGGGAGATCACAGAAGAGGAATATTTCTGTTTCAAAAGGTGTAAGAAGAAGTGGAACAATTTGCAAGTGGTGGAAGTGATATGAGCTGGAAAAGGAAGGGTTGGTTTAGCGGTACAGTTTTGCTGTTTACACGCCGAGTGCATATGCTAGGAGGAGGCATGAACCTCCAGAGGTTGTGTCATTGGTGCTTGGATATAAGAAGAGCTTAAAAATCTGGTGGTTAAACTGACCATTAATAGGATATCAGCTTGTCCAAGGCCATTTCCACACACGCTTGGGATACGGGGGAGGCAGGACCTGTGGAGGCGGAGGAAGCCTGGGAGACAGTTACATGAATTTTAAAGTTCAGCTCCTTCGTCATCCTATTGTGGGAAGAGTTGGCTATTTGGGAACTTGAAAAGCAAAGACATTTGGTATTCTGTTCCATCTATGCGCCTTTTATAATCAATATCAATAAGACTCACAAAAATACCTAGCAACAAACAGGCCTGTGTGAAACTCTTAATAGAAGGATGCATATTTTGATGAGAGTTAACAGGTGCACACAGGTAGCCCTGCAGTGTAAGTGATATCAAACTGTGTCAGTCTTAGCATCGCCAGTTGTCTTAGTCACTTTCTTTGTTGCTGAGGCACTGCTGACACCCACAAATGAAGAGAGGAAAGGTTTGTGGTGGCTAATAGGCTCACAGGGTAGGTCTATGGTTGGGAGGAGAAACAGGGTGGTAGAGGGTTCAGGCAGAGGAGAGCTGGTCATGCCACAGCAGACAGGAAGCAAAGAGGGAAACAAGAAGCTAGGAAGGGAGATAAACCCTTCTGAGTATGTACCCAGTAACAGGCCTCCAATCGGGTCCCAGCATCTAGCAGCAGCTGAGCTATGGTGGACCCACAACCCTTCCCAAAAACCCTGCTTCTGAGCACACAAGGCTTAAGAGGGATGTTGTTGATCGAAGCCATAACACCAGTGTTCTAGAAGAGACTGCCGTGTTCAGAGTAGAGATTAAATTCACCAAAATACATGTTGTAAGGATAGCTTTTCTGATCATTACTGTTGGCTTCTGTCGTTATTTGTATGTGCTCAGTTAATTGGATTGACTAACTTGTTTTCCAGACTGTTCATCAGGAAATGTTGTATTTGCGATAGGAGTAGTTTTGCCAACCCTCATTGAGTCATTATTCATGTTTTGTTTTCCAAAATGCAATACTTAATCAACACTATGATCTCAACTGGAAAAAAAATGTTCATGGTGTTGGAACTGAGAAGGAGAAATAGGATGCAAAAATTGTTCTTAAGGTTAAAGTTATCATCAGGGAATAATATAACAAACACTGATACAACCAAGACTCAGAACAAGTTGCTCACTTTATGCCTTACTCATTCAGGTTATTTTAAAATAAACAAGTCACCCACTACTGAGAGAAGCAAAATGATTATAACTCCTGAGAACTCCAGCCCCCAATCCTTTGTTCCTCCAGTGGGTGTGACTCCTATGGTAATTTCAGTGGGCGTTCACCCAGGCATGGGCTGGTGTGTGTGATGGTGCACATCGGGGCCATTCCCCACACACACCACATGTGCAGAGGGGGAGCTTTTAGAATGTGGGTGGGTCATGCGGGCGCTGCACGCGGATCAATCCAGCTGTGATGCAGCTGAGAATGCTGTTGGGCGTTGCGACTGGTCTGAAGAGGCAGGTCACTGGCGGCGTGACCCAGAAGGATATATCTATTTCCCACATTGCGCCTTCTCTCTCTGCTTCCTGGCTGCCAGGACACGAGCAGCTTTGTGTTCTTGTGCCTCTCTGCCCTGCAGTCCTCCCTGGAGCCCGCTGACCATGGACTAAAATATGCCCAGATAAACCTCTCTTCTTTTAAGTTATGAATATAGGGTAATATATTCCTACAACAAGAAAACAACTAAGATGGCATTCTTAATTCAAATTATGCATAATGTTTGGCTGTTTCTTTTATCAGCACTGTCATAAGGATGACTGTGAAGGATCCTAAATCTAATTTTACTTCCTTTTGATTTTATGTTACATCATTCCCTGCTTTTGAAGGAACTATAAATGGGTGTGTGTGTGTGTGTGTGT
>PVIC010052502.1:0-12161 GCA_004025085.1 Thryonomys swinderianus | reverse complement strand
AGCCCGCAGGGGCGCCTGAGAGCGTCAGTGAGAATCCCGGCAATTAAGGATGTTGTCTCGGAGGAAATGAGACCGGCCCATTAATTACAATGCCTTGCAGGGAGAAAGGGCCCAATGAAAATGCAATAAATTAAAATATCAAAAACAAAATTAGGGAGATGAGAAGATGAAAGTGTCACGGAGAAGCTAATCTCAGGGGCGCTGGGGGCGGGGGGCGGGGCGGGAGGCGCAGGGCAGTGCCCGAGGCTCACTCCGCGCCCGCAGCCCCTCCTCCCCGGTCTCTCTCCCACTTTTCCCTCCTTTTCTTTTTCCTTGTCTCCCTCCCAACCTCCTTTCCTTCCTGCCTCTTTTTTCTTTTTCTTTTCCTCCTTCATCCTTCCTTCTTCCCTATCTCCTATTCCGCTTCGCTGCACCACTTTTTGGGTCCCTCCCTCTCTCCTCTCTCTGCTTTCCTTACTGGCTCCCTCCTTCCCACTGTCCTCCCCTTCTGACCTGCCATTCTCTGTCTCTGTTCTCTCTTCTGCTTCCCACCCGCCCTCCTCTCTTTCCCATGTTACTCCGAAGCACAGCGTCCTCGGAGGTGCAGACAAGCCAGGCCCCGTAGGGACGGGACCTGTGCGGGGACAGGCTTTGCCCTTTCAGTCAGCCGCCAGACCCTCCTCGTTGAGCCCACCAGACTGCTCCCGGGGTCGGCATCCCTTCCCCAAGGCCGCCCTCCTACGCCCTTTGCCTGACTAACATCTCTTGGCTTCTCGATTTCAGAGTGAAAAGGAAAAACTTTTTTATTTTGTGGTTCTGGAGACTGAATCCAGGGTCTTCACACTGAGCTACATCCCTGGCTCTTTTTCACTTTGTATTTATCTGTGTTTTGAGATAGTCCGTGCTAGGTAGCCTGTGGTGAACTTGAACTTACGATCTTCCTTCAGACTCCAGATCTGCGCCACCAGAACTTAATGGTTTGGCTCTATCAGGGGCCCCGCTTCCTGCAGTGAGAACACTGCTAAGAGGAAGGTTGGGGCGTGCTTGACAGTGTGGTCTGGGCCTCCTTCTTGCCTGCCCTGGACCTGGGGGAAACTGAGTGTTGCCTTGGGAGCCTCGGTTTCCCCACCTGCACGTGGGGTGTAGTTGGGTCTTTCTTTCTAGTCATTCTGAGGGCCTAATGCATGTGCTGGGAGACGTGATGATCTCCTTCCTCCACGCCGCAACTCCTGTCTCCCTCCCCTTGGTGTTCAACATCTTTGAGAGGCTTAGATACCATTTTATCGGCAATTATATTTGATCATTTTTAATAACATTTTTACAGTAAACACTGGTCAGCTGCCTAGGCCCCCGCCCCAGCCGTGAGAAGGTGAGGACGTCTGACTGGCTTTTAAAATAGACCAGAAGCTCCTTGACAAACAGGCTCTTATGACACACATGTCAGTTCTTTGCATCTCCACGATGCCTGCTTGGTGCCAAGCACATGGTGATGCCACTCAATACCCACTGACCTTTTGACAGATCTCCCAGCCCTGCCAGGACTCTGCACCTTGCCCAGGTGGGCTCTGCTGGGGGCAGTGAGGCTGGCTGACGGATCCATGAAACAGTGCTGGCTGTGAGGCAGGCAGCAGACAGTTCCCCAAGCCTGCAGGCTTGCCAGCTCCGCCCCCATTTCCCATCTGTGTTTCTATTTCCTGCGAGAGGAGCTTTATTGGTCTCATTAATTCTCTTCTCCGTCTTTGGCATGGGAAGGTGATATTATCCCCGCTTTAAAGCCTCCTGTGTTTTGCAAATTATAGGATTATAATGGATAGAATGACAAGATACACTGTTTTCACCAAATCACAGGGAAAGGCATGAACTGTCCTTTATTTAACTGGCCAGGGGTAATCTGTCCAGGGGCCCATTTTCCCCGAGTGAGGTCCACAAACACAGATGGAGAGTTTCCTCTTAGCCGAGATAATTCCATGTGAGGCAGACAAGGATTTCTCTACTTGAACAGTGTTCTTTTTGAATTCCTGAAGGCAGGTTTGCTAATGAGGGGATTTTTTTTTCTTTTACAGCAATTATATTTGACAATTTTTTCTTCTCTTGTTTGAAAATAAGTTTCAGGAGGTCTTAAAAGGAACCATCCAAGGGATGTTCAGTAAGTACCATACAAGAAAGAAAGAGAGAAAGAAAGAAAGAAAGAAAGAAAGAAAGAAAGAAAGAAAGAAAGAAAGAAAGAAAGAAAGAAAGAAAGAAAGAAAGAAATCTTTGCTACCCTGCTATAAAGATGAGAGAAAGTCTCTGATGCAAGTCGTTTCAGCTCGATAACTAATTAAAACCACAGCCACTATTACCAGAAAAGTTTCTCCTGATCTTATCAGCTACTTAGAGCTCTTCAGAAGAGAAAGAAAAAGAAAATAAGTGGTTCCTCCATAGAGCAGGGGATCATCATCATTATAGGTTTATTATCTTGATGTGTCTCCCCAGACTCTAGTATAGTGTCTGGAACCCTAATAAATACTGACTATTGAACAAAATGGCCTTTTTCCCTTTTAAAATATTTACTAAAGTATATAATATACTAAAGCGCACACATCCCATGTGTGCAACTGAGTGAATTTTTACAAAATTGAAATCACCCATGAAAGAGGAACCCAGTGGAGACCCAGAAGAACAGCACCATCCTGGACGTCCCTCTGTGCTCCTTCCCAGTCATTCCCCAAATGTCACTCCCGTTCTGACTTCCGGCAGCTCACACTACTCCCGCTATGGCGTCCCACAGGGTGTCTTTCTTTGTGCCTGTTTCTTCCACTCAACATGAGGATTCTGCAAACATCCACACTGTGTGTTCATACAGCATGTGGCTGTGTAGTCTTCCACTGTGGGCTCTGGGGATGGGGGGTTTTCGTACCCCAAGAACACATTTGGGAAAGGATTAGGGTTAGCTGAAGCTATCAGGGTGGGACTCTAGTAATGGGATTCATGTCCTATCAAATGGACCCAACTTGAGAACATAATGTTAAGTGAAAGAAGTCAGGAATACAGTGCAAATATCCATGATTTCGCTTATAGGAGGAACTACACACACACACACACACACACACACACACACACACACATACAAAGAACAAAATAGAAGAGAGAAATGCCGGACGTGGTGGCTCACGCCTGTCATCCCAGCACTCGGGAGGCAGAGACAGGAGGATTGCTGAGTTTGCGGCGGCTTGCCTGGGCTACATAGTGAGCTCAGGGCCAGCCTGAACTACAAAGCGAGACCCTGTCTCAAAAAGCAAAAAAAAAAAAAAAAAAAAAAAAAGAAGAGAGACAAATAGGAAGTAGGGAGAAGTCCAGATACTCCCTAAATTACATATTCTGTTGTTTTAAAAATATTCAATATATATGCTAATTTGTTTCATTTATACTAATAGTTTTTCTTAGCTCATTGAAAGGAAGGCTTATGTTATTATCTGTTTCCTTTTAATAAGAATCTCTTGGGTTTATATCTTGTACTGAGTGACTACATGATACACAGCATAATAACTATTGTTATTCTCTTAATTACAAAATTTGTTTTTTTCATAAAAGGAAAAAAAATTTAAGAAAGAAAAGGAGAAAGGAGGTGCCCCCCCCACCCCATGCTGCCGAGCTCTCCCCACACGTGTGCACCAAGGAGAAGCCATTGGGTACAGCAGGAAGATGGCTCTCTGCACACAGGAAGAGATTCCCCACCGGACACTGAGTCTGCCAGTGCCCTGACCCTGGGTTTTGCTAACTTCAGAACTGCAAAGAAGGGAATGCTTGTTATTAAACCACCCAGTCTATGGTGCTTTGTTATAGCAGCCCAGACGGACTGCGACAGTGGGAAAAGGACCACGTTATGATTAACCCATTCTTCCACTGATGTACCTTTGGCGCTTTCAGGATGGGAGCTGGGATAAAAGGTACCCCTGCAGGTAATGTAATGTGTATCTTGTGATTATGTGTATTTTTATGTGGGATTATAACCTGAGGAATGAAAACGCTGGATCATAATGTGTATTTTCAGCATTGGTAGAAACTGTAATCACTAAAGCATGTTCCCACAGCATTTGTACAGATGAGCCCTCCCAGCAGTAGTGTATCAGAGCTCCACTAGCTCCACATTCTTGCCAGCATTTGGTGCTGTTAGTCTAATTTCAGCCATTCCGGTGGATGTATAGTGGGATCTGTGTGTGTGAGTGTGTGTGTGTATTTCTTTCTTTCCTACTCACTGTGATTTCTCTCTGTTCTGCTCCCTAACCTAGGCTAACAACTAAACTGTTCCACAACTCTATAATGTTGCTATTTCAAGAATCTTCTGTAAATGGAATCATGCCATGTGCAAACTTTGGGAATTTTTTTTACTCAGCATAATCTTTTCGGAACCATCCTACCTGTTGCCCACCCCAGAAACTGCTCCTTTTAATTCCTAGTAGCATTCTATTAACTTGTCAAAAGAGAATCAGCACTCGTTTCCAGGCATTTGTAGAGAGCTTACTTCTTTCATAATTAGTGGATGTCAAGAGATTTTCACATTTTTTTATTTGTTTAATGGTCTGACAAATATTTATTGAGTACCAAGTGAATGCTAAGCATTGTTCTAGATACTGGGCATACCAAGACATGTAGGACTCTGTTCTGTGAGGGTTTTCTTAGAGTCAATTTGGAGTGACTGATAAATTTAATAAGGCAATACACCATTAAAGATGGCAGGACAGAGTATATATGCAATTCAGTCCAGAAGAAAGGAGGAACACACTGATTTTATGAGGATAGGAGTGAAGCTGAGTCCAGGACGTACTTTCCTAGTACATGAGGCATAGACCACACCTTGGGAGATGAGTAGTTTGCACAGTGTCTGTGGCTGAGAGGAAGAAGGGGAAAAGGGCTTTTTAAGCAGAAAGCAAGGTGGAGCCCATGAAGATGAGACAGTCTATACTCAGTGCAGAGTGCAGACCTCGGCTGAGCAGATCCGGAAAGTGGGTGGGCTGTGGAAGAGACAGAGAGCTGGGGGATTACCATCTTTCAGAAACATTCTTATTGGCAAGAAAGCCCCCCACGCAGTTACTCTGACACCATGCTATGTTTTGGGTCAGGACTCCCCACAAAGCTCCATTCGGTCGGAAATAGCTAAATCGGGCATGTGTGATGTGGGCTTAAAGGTGTGTGATTACTAAACCACTACTCATGAGTGGTGGGATAAAAGAGGCAGAAAGACTCAGCGAAGGCCCCTCGTTGCCTTTGCTCCCTCGTGCACACTGTCTTGTCTCTCCTCTGCATTACTGGTGTGTCATCGCTGGCTCGGAGCCAGCCAATTATGGACTGAACTGTAAGCCAAATAAACCTCTGCCCCTTTTACGTTGGGTGTCAGGTATTTCATCTTAGCAATAAGAAAAAGTAAGTAACATACACCATTAATAGATTACTCTTAAAAGACTGCAGGTCTGCTCATCTCTAGCCATTCTGACTTTGAAGATCCTCCAAAACACTTGCATTAGACACGGCCAAGGGCAGTCACCCCAGTGTACATCTTTCACACCTTTGCTATGGCCTGGATGTGTTTGGATGTGTCTCCCAAAGGTGCATATGCTAGAAGCTTTATTCTCAATGTGTCAGTGTTGGGATATCGGATCTTTTAAAGAAAAGGTGGGCCCTAGTCCAAGATAATTCTGGATCATTAGAAAGAAAGTTGTGTGGCTTTTCAGTCAAGATGGGGACAGTCCATCTGTCAGGAGGTGCTAATGTGATGGCAGAACCAGAGACCAAGTTTCTACAGCATCAGGAACTCCAAAGAGAGCCCAATTCTCCTTTTAAGAGGCTGATACAGTGAAGTTAGCTTTCTCATAAATCTATCTGGCATTTAAACCAGTCCAGCTTTATGTCAGCAAGGTCGTTTCTGACCTACCTGTGTTTCCCTACTGAGTCCTATAAGGAGACTCATCACCTGGTAGAGAAGAGTGATGCAGACACAAAGCCAAGGGGCACTTCCTTTGGCTATCATGTTCTCTTCCGTTTCTGGAGCCTGGCACATGCAGATCCTATCTGGACTGCCCCCACCCTGGTCCTCAACTGGTCAATGCTTGACCTACTGGAATTCAGCCCAAGAGCTGACACCCCAGGGACATTTGTAGTCCTCGCAGACTATTTCTAATTCTCCGGACTTGTTATGTGTTTGCACCATACCTTGTATTTTCTTCTCCGAGCTCTTATCACAGTTTGTAATTACATGTGTGTGTTTATCTACTTAATAGCCACTGAAATGTAAGAGTAGAACTAAGGCAGTATTTACTTGTGCTTAGCATTGTGTGTCCGTGCTGCAGACCCAGGAACAGAGCAGGCAGTCCATAAGTGCTTACAGACTGAACGGACAAATGAGAAGGTGAATAAATTGCAAAATCACCAAAGTGTCATCAAAATGATTTGATGTCTCATAAGAACATCCATTCCATGAAGTATCTTGGCCACCTCTGGAGTCACCAACTTCCCAAGCCCTCAAGGCACAATCTTTCAACAAACTCGGGGTTACCAAGCCTCTGTGAGCCCAGCCCAGCCTGCCTAGAAAGTCAGTATTTAAGTTCCTAAATTTGATTTCCATTGTCATCCACTGCAAGTGGGAGCTGTTGATTTTCTTTAATTAAGGCTGGAAAGATGGCTTCCTGAGTGGGTAATCTATTTCTTTTTTTTAATTTGAATCTTTATTGGTACATTATATATACACATCTTGATCACACACAATGTTGAGAACTTGTACCAGCACTTGACACAATTTAATTCTCATTTGGTAATCTATTTCTTGAGCTCAGCATTTCATCTGCACAGCCCACATTTCACTCAGAAATGGGGCAGACTCATGGGCAGATAGCTTCCTCTCTGGTTGCCTATGTTTAATGAATGAATAAATAACATGCCTATTCATTACCAACTTTTAAGTGGAAATAATTGCTGGGTCCTCTCATTTGCTTGGAATAATGCTCTTTGCATGTGGAGCGCCTTCTGCCTCTGTTGCCACAGTATTTCCCAATCAACGGGCCAGAGACAATCTCCAGGGCCTGGCGCTCACCTTTAGCTCACCTTTGGAAGCAGCAATTGCTCTTCTGCTCCCCGGGGGCATCATCCTGTGCACTAAGCATACTCATTTCTGGAAGGAGGCCTTGGGACCCTAAGAAGTAAATGAGCCTGGGAGGCACATTAATCTTCTAAGTGTACCATGGGGTCAGCTGTGGCATTGTAATGTCATTACTATTAAGAAAGTCTGAATTCCTGTGTACTTGCCACAAAGGATTTTACAGGTGAGAAAGTATTCAGTTTTGACCTCTCCATGACTATGTGCCCAACTTTGGCTATGGCAAGCCTAGAGGACCATCATGGTGACTCTGGGTTGATAAAGGAAGGAAGTTATCCTCAGTTATCATTAATCTGGAGTCATTAATAAAGGTGTCATGTGTCTACTCTGGACATGAATTAAAGATGACTGGCCCCTCATGTCCGTCCTGCTCAAGGGGCCTCCCAGCCACTCCCTCTGCTGGCTTCATTCTCTCTACCTTGCTCTTCCCCAGACATATACACCACAACCCTCCCCTGACGAGCCCCAAGGCTCTGCAGTGCTTTCAAAATTCTGTACAAAGTCCACTACTCGACACATATGCTTTCCTGTACAGTGTGGTTCTTGTCTACTGTCTAGCCCTCATGAGGCCCAATCACTGTCCTGCTTTGTCATCATCTTCCCACAGCGTGAAACCATTAACAGTTTTCCTAAACATCTCTTGTTATTTCCGCTTCTTTGTCTTTGCCCACACATATTTCTCGCCTTTCTGTGGGGCTATCTTGCATCCTTTGAAAAGCTCCATGAGGGAAAACCAATTCAAATCCCTTGAGAGAACAGGCAGCCCCCTAACTTCATGATGGGAGCTGAGAAGCGTGACATGCTGGCCAGTGTAGGATATCTCTAAAAGAAACAGCTACCACCCGGAAAAGCCTAATTCTCACTATGAGGGCCCATAAACTCAGTGTGTGCAAATCCATATTTTAAGAAAACCTGGAAGTCTAGATTTTTACTTTAAATGTTGTACTTTTTTTTTTTTTAAGTTTAAAGTATGAGGATCACTCATGGTACATCTGTTTCCAGCGGCTGACTCTTGACCTCTGCCTCAGATTCCTCCTTGTCATGAAAGGGTTACTGACAGGACACCTCCAGGAAGCTAGTTCTCCTCCTTCATAAGAGAGGCGCAGCCTGTGTGCCTCCCAGATCAGTCTTTGTGTCTCAGGAAATTTCTACTCTCCAGTAAGTCCCTGACTTACGGACAAGTTCCACTCCAGGGGAATTGTTCCTAAGTCAGATTCATCCGTAGGCTGCCAGTGCGCTTTGCACAGGACACCTGTTAAAGTGCTCAACTCTATTTTCTTAAGTCAGGGGGACTTAGAGAGCACACTGTGAATTCTCTCAGTAAACACAGAATGGAAAAACAAGCAAAAGGAGACTTTTTCCTTTTTGTAAGCTTAAAAACTATAGCCATTTGAGGAAGACTGGGGGATGTCACCCTGTCTCTATTAATGGCCCGAAAAAAATTTGAATACTCAGCCCTAATCATAAGAAGAATTGCCAACCACATGTGAAAAGGAGTTTGAAAGACAACACTCAGTTCTACTATCTAAAATTCCCCATTACCTGTGAGCTCTGAATTCCCATTAGTAGTAACTTCAATGGATTGCAAAGAGTCCTTGGAAATTAGCTCTTCCCTAGCAGGAAATGCAAAGTGCACGGTCATTTTCTGAAAGCTGCTATAAAACTACGTTGTGTTCTCTTCTCATGCCTGCTTCTCCCTTGCTGTGTGACTTCTGACCGCTCCTGTCCCTTCTCAGAACTTGAAATGTTCCCATCTGGAAGGACAAAATTTGGGCCAAACCCTATCTGAAGTTGCTATCATTTACTGATGTTTGGTATGCAATAAAAATTGCAGAACTGTTATCATAGATCATGTCAGAAACTTGAAACTGGAGAGGTTTGCTCAACTTGAAAGGAGAACACCTACCTGTTTATCTCTGGCCAACTACTACATGTAAGAAGAGTGGCCCAGAGTTCACTGATGAGCTGATTTCTTAAGAGAAGCCAGAAAACCCATCATTTTATATAAGAAATCCTTATGACTTAAAGATTGACAATCACTTAAGCAAACAAAGGCAGTACTGGCAACACACGTATCTATGTTTGGCTAGATTCAAGGCACCCGGGGACTTGTCCCCAGGACAGCGGCAATGAAGACTGGCTAAGCCTGCTTCACACCCCCTTGCGAGGTTCCTAGAGTCAAAATTGGAAAAAAATTAAACAGAACTGCAAATATCTGCTACAGGACACAAACCAAAATACTAATGTTACCGAGACTGCCTCCTGGTTTTTTTTTTTTTTTCCCTAGAGCAACGCACTGTTTATTTTGAAACTACTGGTGTTGAATAAAAGCCCATTCACCCATTCTAAGCAGAGTTTTCTCACTCACAGGACTTCTGCAACTTGCTCTCCAGCTGCTAACGATCCACGTACCCACCTCCAGGTCTTGCCAGCCAGAGCAATTCTGCTCCAGGAGACCCTGGTTCGCTTCGCAGAAACTCTGCTTCTTGGGAACTGGCTTTTGTTTATTTTCCTCTCTTCAAAGCATACATATTTCATGGCAGCGGCTTTTCCACATCAGCAGAATCCGGTGTGCTGGCACCAGATCCCTCCTGTGCACCGGCTCCATCCTGATTAACTCTACTTATATAATTTATTTGGGTTGCCGGGTTCCCATTTGGGAGATCGATACAAATTTAAATGAGAAGTGAGAGTGTTTGCAGCCACTTTAAGCGTTGCTCAAATACGAGGCAGGATGTTGATGTTCTGTCTCAAGAAGAAGAGCCCTCCATGGGATCTTCTTGGTTTGATCCTCCCATAACTGGAGAGAGAGAGAGGAAGGGAAGGAAGAAGAAAACAACAGAAGAAGGAGGGGGGGGGTACAAAGTGGAAGGAGGAAACAAAGGTGAAAATAGAAGAAAAAGGAAAGAGAGATAGGCAGAAGGTAAAGGAGAAAACAGGAAAAAGAGAAGGGAGGAAAAGAAAAGTGGCCAAACCAGCTTTGCAGCTTTCTATTTTGTTTGGCAACAGCCAGTGAGTTTTGACAGCATGCTGAGGCCTGACCTGAAGTGAGCCACCTAGGTTGGAGGTAGCCTGGCTCCCCGATGAGGCGGGAGGGCACTGCCAGCTCCTCTGAGCAGGAGATTTCGGACATGTCTGCACATTTCACGCAGCGGACGCAAGTGCCAGGCTCTGTGGTTGCTGGTCCCCTTCCATGGGCTGGTGTGAGATGCCAGGTGTGACTTGGTGTCCGCCCCCCTTAGCAGAGGCTGGCTTCCCAGCCCCGTGTGCAGGAACCAAGCCCAACTGTGTGTCTGGAGGGTGGGACAGAGAACCCGTGTGTAGTGTCAGCAGTTGCCTCTTTAGTTCTCACTCTGGAAACTGTCTTTTTGTTCTCTTACGTTAGGAAGTTGATGTAGAAAGTCCTTTTCTAAGGTCAAGTCTTAATCACATGGGGCCAAGGAGGGGTGAGGAATTGGGAATCAGGAGGCCTCAGACACGGACTTTCTCTGCCTGAGTCCACCTGTTGGGACCAAAGAATCTTCATTTTATAAGTCACCCCTATTTGATGTTTGAAATGTGAACAAACTTTGTGCCTTGTAAAAAACATCCTGTGCAAATGCGATATATATTCTGTAAAAGTAACTTGTGACAACTTACTAATTGTGCTAATTGTGTAAGTTTCCCTGAAAAACTAAGCAAATCAATGAGGTTGCTGGTTGCCATGGTCACCATGTACAGCGATTGCCTGTAGGGGACCTAGCTCACAAAACTTACCTAACTTACTGGTGAGCTCATCGCTAGGGCTGTTCCCACCAGGGATTTCCTTTGTTAGCCCTCCCACAAGATGACTCTGTATTTCCTATTCCCCTCTACCAATGGCCACCTAATAAGTATGATAGATCAAACTGTTAGCCAATTACTAGGAGGTTTAGGTCCCCCTCCCGTGTGTAACCTGTAATGCCCTTAAAAGGGGCCGGTACCCATTCTTTGGGGTCTCCAACCCAATATTGGTAGACCCACTGCACGCTGTGCTAATGTAAGTGCCCTTGATCATTACATGCGTGTGTTGGTCTTCCTCAGGAGAGCATGATCCAGGCATTGCACACCCAGCACTGTAATTCTGCACTCAGGGCTGACTCAAGTCTCAATCCACAGGTGAGGTTGTGGTTGTTAATTAAATCAACAGAACCGTTCTACTGGCTCTCATCTGGAGGGAAACACAAATTCACACATCATTCTGATACAGACTCACTTCTCAACAGATCAGATATGAAAATGTGTAAAAGAAATAGGAAAGAATATGAAAGACTACAGTGTATGTATAAATTCAGGATGGGGGAAGAACTTGTTAAACTAAACAGAAAAATCCAGGAGCTGCACAATGATTTTTAAGATCTGTTTCACCAAAAACAGTATTTAAAAATAACCAGCGAGGGCTACATAGTGAGCTCAGGGCCAGCCTGAACTATAAAGGGAGACCCTGTCTTAAAAAAAATAACCAGCAATAGAACATTTGCAATGTAATAGGCAAGGAATTAATATGCCAATAGACAGATAAGAAGAGATGCAACCCAGTTGAAAACTGCAGAACATGGACATCAAACATAAAAATATTTGTCCAACCTCAGCGATGTCAGGAAAAAAGAAATAAAGACACCTACGTAGTAACACTTTTACATCATTAGTGTGACAGAACATTAAACTGTTGGGACCAAAGAATCTTCATTTTATAAGTCATCCCATCTGATGTTTTAATTGTAAACAAACATTGTACTTTATAAAAAGGTCCTGTGTAGATGTGATATATATTCTGTAAAAATAACGTGACAATTTGCTAATTGTGCTAATTGTGTGAGGTTTCCTAAAAACCCGGACAAGTCAGTAAGGTTGCTGAACTGGTTGCACTGGTTGCCAAGTACAGTGATTTCCTGAAGAGCTTAAGGGGACATAGCTCACATAATTAACCGGTGAGCTAATCAATAGGGCTGTTCCTACCAAGGATTTCCTATTCCCCCCCTCTACCAATGACCACCTGAGAAGTATGATAGATCAAACTGTTAGCCAATTACTA
>PVIC010052501.1:0-12145 GCA_004025085.1 Thryonomys swinderianus | reverse complement strand
CCTCCTGCTTTGTAGTTCATGCTGGCCCTGAATTCACTGTGTAGCCTAAGTTAGCCTGGAACTCACAGCAATCCTTTTTGTCTCTGCATCCCAAGTGCTGGGATTAGAGGCGTGAGCCATCACACCTGGCATTGTGGTATGTGGTACTGGGATTGAACTCCGGACCTTACACTTGCCAGGCAGACTCCAGAACCACTGAGCTAAATTCCCGGCCCTAAGGCAGTGTTCTTTTCCATGATAGCTCTCTCAAACTTGAAAAGGGCAGCAAGATTTATAGTTTATGTAACATACACAGAAAATGTTTCAAGACTTTATTTTTCTTAAAAAGAAATACTTATAACAAGATCACTGCCCTGATTAGGGTTGTTTTCTTTTTTTTTGAGACAGGGTCTTGCTTTGTAGTACAGTCTGGGCCTGAGCTCACTATGGAGCCCAGGCAAGCCTCGAACTCAGCAATCCTCCTGTCTCTGCCTCCCGAGTGCTGGGATTACAGGCGTGAGCCACCACGCCTGGCACTGTGGTATGTGGTATTGATTGCTGGTGAGTGTGAGTCACTATACCCAGCATTGTATATGGTTACTGGGGATTGAACTCAGGACCTTGTGCTTGTGAGGCAGGCACCAGAACCACTGAGCTAAATCTTAACCCCTGCCCTGATTAGTTTTTTTATTTAAATTTTAGAGATTTATTGTGAAACAGATTCTGTTGCTTTTAAGATCTTTTGGTTATAAAGATATATTTGTTTCAAATTTCCCTCATGTACAGAGATGGGCACGCATGCCACAGTTTCACCACCACTATGATAGGAGGTTTAGAAAGATACATGATCAGCTTTAAGATTTCTTCAAGTAGTATTTAATAATGTCAGGTGTTGGTCACCTATTGTTATTCACTGGAAAATTGAAGTATAGGACTGAGGAGGAGTTCATTGGGAGAAAAGTCTCTGAACTTGCTTGAGGCAGGTATAGTGGTAAGACATGGCCAGTTGTGGTGTTTTCAAGCACTTTTGACTGCATCTTTCAAGGAAAAATACATTTATTTTGAATGCAGTAGGTACCTAGTTCATGTGTATATTTATATATAAAACATTTCAAGAAATAGTGGTTACTATGTGTATTTACAGTGTTGTATTTATTTCATTTGAAATAAATTTTACTTACCCACTTAAGTTGCAACTTGCAGTTTAAATATGATGCTACAGCATATTAGCTGAGAAATTCACCCTTTGTTAGCAAATCGATTAAGTAAAAATACGCTGTCATTTGTACTAAATTAGGTCTGGTATGTTTCATAAATCTAAATAAATTAAGTAAGTGTTTGATAAGGATTATGTCATATTAAAATGCAAGCAGCTTTGCCCAACAAACACATTTTTTGGTCAAACTTACTCATTTTTAACATTATATTTTAGCTCCCCCCTTTTTAAATAAAAGAATGTTTAAACACTAATAGAATTTGTTATTTTAAAATATAGCCAGATTAATCATTGGGGCTTCCTTAATCATCACATTGAATTATGTCTTAGTGGACAGAAAAGTATTAGCATGCTTTAACCCAGAGGTTGGTGAACTTTCTGTGCAGGGGCCAGTTGGTGTTTTAGACTTTGTGGATCTTAAGTTCTCTATTATGATTATTTATCCCTGTTGTTGCACTAGAAAAGTTGTCCATAGACCAGTAAGCATGTGCAGAAACAGTGTGGCTCTATTCCAATACAATTTGAAATTTGAATTTCATATAATTTTGACATAAGACATTTTTTTTCTTTTTCCCCAGCCATTAAAAAAATGTAAACACCACTCATATAGGTTTGAAAAATCAGGTAGTGGGTTATATTTGACCGTTGGGCCATAGTTTGCCAACCTTTGTGTTGACCTAAACATGGGGAAAAGTTGATAGCCCACAAAGCAAAATGAGCAAGTGATTTTGAACAACAGTGCTAAATCTCTGGCCATTTCTATTTTGATTTTTCTGGATACCTGAGCATACATTTTTGTATTGTCCTTTAAAAAATATTGTATCTTACAGACAGTTGATATTCATAAAGAGAAAGTTGCAAGAAGAGAAATTGGTATTTTAACTACCAATAAAAACACTTCAAGGACACACAAGATTATTGCTCCAGCCAACCTTGAACGACCAGTTCGTTATATTAGAAAACCTATTGACTATACAATTCTAGATGACATTGGACATGGTGTAAAGGTAGGTATAGTTTCGTCAAGCTTTTAAAAATAGTTGTTCATAATGAAACTCTCTAGAAAGTAAGCTCATGTCTTTCCTAGAGGACCAAGTTTTGGTTCATTGTGCTTGTGAAGATTCTTTATTCCTTTAACTTTAAAAAAATCTTTCTTGCTTTTTCTTAGTACTGTGTCCTTAAGTTTTGAACAGTCTTCAAACAAATCGCATTTGCTTAATCAGTTATAATACCACATATTGTACACTTAAATGTGGTATGATTTTTCTAATCTTTTAATGATTTAATATGACTGAAAAGTCTTAGCATGTTGTTAAAAATGTTTATCTTACCTCAAAAATTTATCAGCAGACTTTTGGCATTAATTTTCAGAAACAACAATAAACTGTATAAGCATGTATAAGTGATACATGCTTTGATTTCTTTTTTCTTAGAAGAATATTTTTTCTAGTGAGAATAGTCTAGATAAAAGTACAGTAATATAGGAGTTACTATTTCTACTGCTTTTGGGTATATAGCCATTACATTTTGGCTGTCCTTTGAATGCCTAGTATGTGGAGGAGGGATCATCTTTAGAACTGGAGAGGGCTGAGGCTGTGGTTCAGTGGTGGAAGGTGTTCTTTGCAAGCACAGGGCCGTGGGTTCAGTCCTCTGCACCACAAACAAAACCAACAAGAACACCAACCACAACTGAGGGACATGTACTTTTCATTTACGTTAGTGTTTATACTTAAAACCATTTAGAGCCTCAGCTAAGTATTAAATTATTTAAAATGTACATCTGATCAATGACTCATAAATTGTGACTTCGAATAAACATACGTATATACTGTGGTGAAGCTATGTACTTTTTGCAGTTGTTTTTTTTCTAGTATGTCTATTTAAATTAAAAATACATCTAGACTGTAATAGCCAGAAATCACTTAAATATAAATTAACATAGCTCACAGTAATAAGAAAATATACAGTATATAGTTTTAAAATTGTTTTCTTCCTCAGAGTTTTGATATAAGCTTTGTAACCTATAATTTGATATTTTATAAGTGATACATGCATTCTGATTGTTTAATTAGAGCATGTTAAAGTAGTATGTGTAATTGGGTAGTTAATAAATCAAGTTTATTTTACCTTGGGAAAATTTATTCAAGGTCAACAAGTATTTATAAATATTTATAATACCTATTTTAGGTATTATCAGAATCTAATGCCAAAAGACAGGTGGAATATTTTTTTTTAAATCACATTTCTGCTTCCCTGTTAACGTAATAAAAAAGATCACCTCCTGCAGCTCTTGTTTAATCTTCAGAGTAGGACTCTGTAGTCCCTTCATTATTTGTATATTAGTGCTTAAGGGTCACTAATTTGAAGGGATCATTAATGAAAATTTTAAAATAAAACTGTCTTAAATAGTTTCATCAAAGATACCCCTATTCATGATACATTCTGCTTTAATCACTCTTTCTGTGATCTACTGAAACATTATTTTGTTAATGCTGAATGCTTAACTTGTTTTTTCCTTGTTTTTTTCCTTTCTCTTCACATCCTGAAGTTCCAACTAACCTTTCAATGCTTTTTTTCCTACCTCTTTATTTGCTCCATTTATGCATTAAGTGGTTGCTTAGATTTAAGGTAAGAGATTCCAGGGCTGGATTTCCATTCTTTTTCTTAAATAGAATATTACATATGGGGAGTAAAGAGATACCTGGCACTTGGCCTCTTAAAACCATCAGATAATTTTTCTTTATTTTTTGTCATGCAATTTTGTGATGTGTCTTCATGTTTCTCGAGGATAGATATTTTTGTCTCTTTTGTTTACTGCCCTAACCTTTGTGTCTAGAAAACAAATTAGGTGTTAAGTATTTGTTGACTGAATGGTTATTTTGCAGTGTTACTATATTTTGTGTAGCTGAAATGTAAACTACCCTATCATAAAATGTTATGAAATAAAATTAGCTGAAATTTTATTATAGATAGGAGCGCCAACTAATGTGCTTTATTTAACCCTCCCCCTGTGTAATAACCTTTTTATTCTATAAATGGTATACTTTATTATATACCTTGTGGGCAATATATCATCATTTGCCTCATAAGGAAATTGAAGAGAAAAAATTTAGTGTTGTGTTTTTTTTAAAGTTGCAGTATCATGTATTTTATAAAAACTGTGTTTTTAAGAATAGCTGTATAAAGATGTTTCAATATTCACTAAATTTTAAGAGTTCTTAAAGATGAACCTGACAGAACATCAGAAACTCTTGCTCATATGTAGTGAAAAGTAAGTTAAGAATTAGAGATAGGGTTGATAGAGATACCGCTCAGTGGTAGAGCACTTCCCTAACATGTATGCGGCTGAGATTAATTCCTGGCCCTGCCACCGCCACCACCATAGCCACCACCACCACCAGCACAACACCAAAAGCCTGTGGGGAGAATTGGAGATAATATTTGCTTCTGTGATTTATTGTATTATTATTTGGTATTTTGGAGGATAAATGATAAAAATAATTCAACCACATTCAAGAAACCCATTGGACAAATCATTAGTAAAATTATTTTCACCAAATGTGGTGTGCATTCTTTCTGTTCTTTTTCTTTTGTAATTCCTTTTCAAACGTGTAGTCTCCTTTTCTGATGCCCTATTGCTGGTTGTGCTTTCTATATACTAAGTGATAACCAAGAACAAGACAGCTTGAGTCTGGCATCACTGCCTTAACTTCCCCTAAAGGCCACAGGCTTTTATCTTATTTGATCTTGGTACATAGAAATGTCTAGAGGTGCCTAGGCAAGTGTGCTCTGTGCTCTGCTGATTAAAATGTTGGCTCTAAACATCAGCCATGGTGAGTCAGGTGGGATGGTGGGAGATTCCTTGTGGTCAAAACCTAAAGGTTGTCAACTAAATCAAAAGGAGGGTGTGTGAGTTCCTTCACTCTTTTCCTCCAAATTCTCTGCTCAAGTTTTGGTTATTGATGTCCTGACCTCCAAAGTGATAAGTACATAAAAATATTAATTGAAGAAAACATAAAAAGTAGTTAAGTTCTTTACCTTTATGGTCCAGAACAGTTGCCTACATCACTATTCTATGATTGCTTTTTCCTCGTTCCTCTGTGATTTTTTCTTGAATCTAGTAGATCAAATAAGATTTCTTTTTGACCTTTGTGGTTAGACCTGTTTCCATGTATGAAATAGGCCCAACTAAGAGGCTTCTAAAGAGAGCTAGCAAGGAGTTGCAGTTAGATAGGATTCTTTAACCTCACCTTTAGGTAAGAGTTCTTAGCATTTTTGCCCTTTGCAACAAAAAACTCCACGCTAGAAGCATGAAGAGTTACGTGCTGGGTGGAATTTTAGTGAAGAACAGTGCTACACAGGCAGTTTCCTTTCATCCTCAAGAGTGCATACGGACCCAACCTAGGTGATTACTTTTTGTTTTGGTGCTGGGATTGAACCCAGGGCCTGTGATGCAAGGCAAGTTCTCTATCACTGAGCCAGGTGGCCAGCCCCAGATCAGTTCCTTTTTTTTTGAGACAGGGTCTCGCTTTGTAGTTCAGGCTGGCTATGAGCTCACTATGTAGCCCAGGCAAGCCTCAAACTCAGCAATCCTCCTGCCTCTGCCTCCCGAGTGCTGGGATTACAAGCCTGAGCCACCACACCCAGCGCTGTGGTATGTGGTATTGATTGCTGGTGGGCTGAGTCTCCATGCCCAGCATTGTATGTGGTTACAGGGGATTGAACTCAGGACCTTGTGCTTGCAAGACAGGCGTCAGAACCACTGAGCTAACCTTCTGGCCCAGTTCCTTTTTTTTTTTTCTAAGACAGAGTCTCACTTTGTAGTTCAGGCTGGCCCTGAGCTCACTATGGAGCCCAGGCAAGCCTCGAACTCAGCAATCCTCCTGCCTCTGCCTCCTAAGTGCTGGGATTACAGGCGTGAGCCACCACGCCCAGTTGTTGTATGTAGTTATCGGGGTTCGAACCAGGGACCTTGTGCTTGCTAGGGAGGCACAGGAACCACTGAGCTAAATCTCCAGCCCCCCCAGGTCAGTTCCTTTTTAACTTAATGGTTCAGCTTGTGATTTTTCTCTATAAAACCTTCCTCTAACAATGTTTCCTACATTGATTTTATTTGTGTGATACCTATAGAATTTGTAGACATTACTTCTCTTTTAAAAATAAGTCATATTGATTCATTTTCCCAACCATTGTGTCCCCTATTCTCTTTTTTCCCCAAAGGCTTTTACTTTTGTATTTAATAGCTTCATAAATAGTTGGAAATTGAGAGCTGTATGACATATATATTTTTATTAGTATATGTTTGCAATACAGAACAGTGATGTTCACTTTTGGGAACTTAGTGCCTGCATATAACATATCTTGCTCATTTTCACGACTGTTTCCCTGTTCCCTTACCCCCTCTTTTTCTTGCCCCCTTCCCTGTCTCCAGGAGTATCCCTTATTTCCTGCTCACAAGTACCATTTTAGTGTGTGTCCGCCACTGTTCTGTCACAGCAGATTGTCTTCCAGTGGGTGATTTCAAAGCAGAGGTGATGATTTCTGTGAAATAGAGATACTTTGCTGACCAGCTTCCAGATCAGAGGTTCCTAGAAAGCACTGCCATTTGTAGCAAACATTATATTACATGGGACATGTTTTGAAAAATGCACTAGTAGATTTTGGGTTTTTTTGGCAAATATTCTGGAAAATTTATTAACACAAACTATGACAGTTACATTGTCACTAGATGTTACTTAAGGAACCATTGTTAAATAGTCTGTTCTTGACTAAATGCTTTTATACAGTGCATGACTGTATAATATATTGAGATTCAAGGAAGTATTGAATACAAAAAAAGAATAGTACATGCCGGGCGTGGTGGCACATGCCTGTAATCTCAGCACTCGGGAGGCAGAGACAGGAGGATTGCTGAGTTCGAGGCTTGCCTGGACTACATAGTGAGCTCAGAGCCAGCCTGAACTACAAAGTGAGACCCTGTCTCAAAAAGGAAAATAAAAAAAAAAGAATAGAACATGAAAGCTAGGAGCAATGCAGAAAAAATATCAAGTCCTAACAATTGACCTGTTGAGTAATGTTGCTGACTGGAGCCCAGGAGACCAGACCACCCTTTGCTAATACAAGAGCTGCTTCCATTGTTACCTATATTGTTTCACCCAGGCCCATAGGAAAGTGTTAAGAGCTGTGGCCATGCATTAACCTTCATTACTTAAATGAAACAGTTCTGTTTTGGAGGTATCTCTCCAGTAGTTCTTCCTGTAGCTAACACCTGCTTCATCTACCTCATGATTTTCTGCTTTATGGATTAATAGCACCTAAGGATTGTTAAGTCAGACATGAAGGCTCCATTGTGATCTGCTTTGGACAGTGCAATGTACACTCCTGCTCATAATTCAGACCCATCACTAGACATTTATATGGCAGGAAATAGTTCTGCCTGGGCATCCCTCAACCCCCGACCCACCCCCTCCCTGTGCCACCTAGGCTGCCTTTGAACCCTCAGGCTCCAGGTATCTGTACCACCCAGCCTCCCGATCATCTAGAATATTGTCTCTCAGCAGCATGGCTGGCCTTAGGTTGATTTTTTTTTTTTGTGGAACTGGGGATTGAACTCTGGCCCTTGTGCTTCCAAGGTAGGCACAGTACCACTTGAGCTAAATTTTTCAAGAGGAGTCACTATTGTGAAGTGACTCCATTCTTGGTTTGTTTTTCTTTGTCTTGAATTTATTGTAAGTGTATACACATATCAAGTTCCCCTGTACACATGGATAATTTAGTCTTGTGTTTTGCTATTTGTTTACAATTTTTTTTTTTTTTGAGACAGGGTCTCGCTTTGTAGTTCAGGCTGGCCCTGAGCTCACTATATACCCCAGACTAGCCTTGAACCCAGCAATCCTTCTGCCTTTGCCTCCAGAGAGCTGGGATTATAGGCATTAGCCACCACGCCTGGCCTGTTTTGCTATTTGTTAGGAAATAACAGGTTGCTTTTAAACCCTGTCCATGAATAGTGTTTAGGACCATGATGGCTGTCCAGGGATATAGTTTAATTATAATATAGAGTCTACTTTTTTTAAAATTAAGTTTTATTTGGTATTTATTCCTGTTCTTCAGCCAGTAATTACATGCTGCATGATGTATTTATTGTTTTATTTAATGAACATTTTTCACAAAGGGAAACTGTTTTGGGAAAATGTTGAAAAACCCTTTGGCTAAATAGGTATCAGTGAAGTATAAAATTAGATTGGGCATTGCACAGGAACTCGTTGATTTCTTAAGTGATTTGAATCACTCATCCAGACCATTAACCAAACAGAATACAGTCTTTGAGGATTCTACAGATCATAAAATGTATTTTTTGTTTATAGATTTTAATTTATACATTGTTGATCACCTTTTGAGGTAAATTATAAGACTTAATAGAAGATACTGCAATTTAAACAAAAACACTTTCCATATTGCAATGTAAACCAGAGTTGGAAAGTTATTTTCAAATATTTTAGCTATCCCATGTATAGAATAAAATCATCTTTTACTCTTTATCTGTTCTTATTTATTTTCCTTCCTGTCTTTAGCAGTTTGATTTGTAGTTTAGTGTTTGGTTCACTTCTCCTCCATCACTTAAAGTAACTTTTTGGGTTTTATGTTGTTTAAGGTTGAGCTTAAAGGACTTTGGCTATTTTAAAACCTTCTGATATTATTAAATTAAGATATACACTTTTCAAAGCTCTATTGGTTGTTACATTAATCCTAAAATTTTCCCCTGATATGGATTGACTGTTTTTTTTTGTTGTTGAAAATGTCTGCTATATTCATTTTAAGGTATAATTAGCATACTCCCTGCTTATTAATGAGGGAGAGAGCAAGAAAATGCTAATTTTCATTCATTCTTGATAATTGGTATTTGATATCTTCTAAAAGCAACAACAAAAGGGTTACAGATAAATGTTTCACTTTAAAAATACTGACATTTCAAAGGTATCATTTGTCATTAAAGATTGTTTTAACATCACACACAACTTGTTCACTGGGCTATTTATTTGAAGAATTTGTTTCTTGAAATGTTATTTCTTAACTGTTAATATAACAAGTAGTATTTTAAAAATCCTGCTGAAGCCAGAGTTAATTTTGATAAAGTTAATGTTCTGTACAATTATGATTTATTTTTTAAACTTACATTTTGAAATCACAATTATATATTCTGACTTCTGTGGTATAGTATCTTGCAATTTCATTTTACAAGCCTTATTTGAATACTGTAAATATTGTTATTAGAAAGTTGAGAACCATTTTTGAAGTGTATTTGAAGATGGCAATCCAAAATATTAAAAGCTTAAAATAGTCTGGTATGAACCTGTTTGGTGAATATTAACTCATTGGTAGTATCAAGTAACCTGAGACTATGTTTGAACTGTATTTGTGACTTCTCTTAGCTCCATATAAGATATTTAGATTTCCAGGGCTTTCTCTCTCAGTACTGTCATATTCCTTTGGTGACATTTATTATCCCCAGGTACCCATCGTTCTTACTTTTGCAGTTTGAGGAAAGAAGTGAGTGGAGTCCTGGTGGCTTGCCTTGAGACTGTGTCACATCTGTCTCATGCCAGAATTAACCCTCACGGGCCTGAGTTGTCCCATTTCCCATTGGAGCTAGGACATTGCAAGTGGGCCTAGTAGTGCTTACAATTGAATGTGATACTTCAGCTCTAACTTTCTGGTTCAGGTGTTTGGGAATATGCCTTGAACTTGTAGCAGTTTTCAGGTAGGTGATTTCCTTATGAGGGAACATTCGAGAAATCTGAATTATCGTAAAGGCAATCCACAACTTAACTAGTTTTCTTTATATATTATGCAGTTTACCTTTGTATTCTGTAGTTGCAATGGATCATACTCATAGCTGCCTAGTTTTAGTTGGGAAATGGGGTTTATGGTATATTTGCTATGTAAAAATAATGAATTGCTTAAAGGCTTCATTGTTTCTGATTTTTTATTACAACTAAAATTTTTATAATTACTCTATTTAATTTCAGTTGAATGTAAAATGATCTAACCAGTGATCTGTTGGTGTGATGGCCTAATGGCAAATAAATTCTTTACATACAAGTTGATAATTATTTGAAAATAACATTTTAGGAAGAGTCCTTTGAGTACAACTGTAGAATAATAGTAGAGTAGAAATCGCATATGAAATGCATGGCCTCTAATTTTTTCCCCTATATTTAAACCTTCCCTCCTTTGTTAAATAGCTTAGCGTTGTTCCTCAAAAGTGCCACTGTATTTCACTGCATACAAGTTGAGCTTTCCTCAAAATTTTTTAGGTGAGTACCCAAAATATGAAGATGGGTGGGCTGCCACGTACAACACCTCCAACTCAGAAACCACCTAGCCCCCCTGTGTCAGGGAAAGGGACACTTGGGTGAGTATATAACTAATAATACAAAAGCATTTCATGTAGTGTTGTGTTAAGGAAACACAACATTTAAATCATTTTTTAATATTTGAAGAAAATATTTTCTTTCTAGGATTATTTTTTAAAGTATCAAGTAAAAAATATTTTATTTTCCTGGGATGCGTATGTTTATACTTTAAAAAGATCTTTTTAGTTATTATTTTTTAATGAATTTTAAATTGGTGACATCCTAGCATAGATTCATGGCTTATTATAAACTGTAGTCTAATTTTAACTCATTTTTTCTAGAAATATTTTTTAGTACTTTTGTATTACAGTTGAACTTAGATTATTCTCAGTGAAGGTGTATAGATTATAAAATTGTGTATACCATTTTATACTATTAGCTTTGATTTGGTGTTACAGAATTGGACTCTGGATTTGACTTTTAGCAAAAGTGTGTCAATTAACAGAAGAGGTTGACTTTTTCTTAAATAGTGTCAAAGTATAAACGGTTTGTCACAGTCAAGATTTGCCATTATGTGGGCATAATACAGCCTAGAAGCCAGATGATTAAAATTCTGGTTTATCTTTGCTATTTGCCGTATTTTTCTGCATGGTCAGCCTGTCAATAATTGTTTTTTCATCTGTAAAAGGGGGTGATATTTGTCCTCTAAACTTTTCAGGATCAGTGTACCACAAATTGGATTTTAAAAGATTTTGTAAGACAAAATATTTGACAACCATTGGCTTTATAATATGTACTAAAAGTTTTAAATTGGCAATGCTGTTTCTAGCCCCCTCACCAAAAAAAAAACCAAAAAAACCAAAAAAACCCACCCCAAAACAACCCAATCAAGCACTGTAGATGAGGACAAGACAAAGATAAGTTGGGATATAAAGGAGGATAATATTGGAAAAGGAATTACAGTTAGGACAATGGGAGACAAAGAATAAAAATGATTATCAATTAGGAGTAGCATGGCTTTCTTTGAGGTGATCAGAAAATTTCTGTTTAGAATAGATGGAAAGGATTCTGGCGGATCAGTAGGTTTGATCTGCAGGTGGAATGATGTTGCTGTAGGATATAGTGCAGGAGAAGAGTGATCCAGAGGAACTATTTTCCCATGGATTGTTTGCATTTCTACTGCCTGTGTCGTGCCTGGTGGACTTGTTAGATTCCTAGTATGGTGGTGCACACTTGTAGTCCCTGCACTCTGGGAGGCGGAAGCAGAAGGATTGCCAATTTTGAGCCCAGCCGAGCTGCTTCCTGCAGGGCCTGAGTTCAGTCCCCAGGACCACCAAAAACAAAAAAATTGAACAAAACAAAACGTTCAACAAAACAAAAGCAAATTGTTAGCTAGATACCTACTTATTCTCTAATAAAATTTTCTTTTGCTCATAGTTTTTTAAGGCTACTAACATAGAGTTATTATTTTTTGAAGTAAAACATTTATTGGTACATTTTAGATATACATAATAATAACATTTATCATAGGAAATTTATATCTTTTTTTTTTTTTTTTTTTTTTTTTTTTTTTTTTTTTTTTTTTTTTTTTTTTTTT
>PVIC010052500.1:0-12144 GCA_004025085.1 Thryonomys swinderianus | reverse complement strand
AATAAAGGAATGAGGACTATGATTAGGTTTTATATCTTGAAATAGGTTTCATTTATGCATCTATACCAATGGTGAGGTTTATAAGTCAGTCAAATTTTAAATCATTGGAAAGTAAAATTGCTTACAATTGTCAGAATTTTGTTGCTATTTCATGTTCCCTTTATTTTTTCTCACCTCTTATGTCATTGTTTTCTCAAAAGTTTGTTGTTGTCCTCCTAAAAATTTAAATATTTTCTTTCTAGCACCCCTTTTAATGAAATTTGAGTTGCTTATATATGTATTTGTGTATATGTTGTATGCATATCTATATTCAGTGAAGTTTTTTTTCACATTGCTGCAATCTGAGAGTTTCTGTCTGCCCCCAAATTCATAAGTTGGTATGCTAAAATCCACAGTGGTAGTAGGCTGGGTCTTGGGAACAAGAAGTGAAACCGCCATGCATGGAATTAGAACCCTCAGGAAAAGGGGCTAGAGAGTCTCATGGCCCTTCTACCATGAGAGAGTAGCAAGAAGGTCTTGTTTCTGAGGAAAGAAGTCCTCCCAGATACTGTTGTCAACTTGACCTTGGACTTCCTAGTTTCCAGCATTGTAAAAAAAATTATTTCTGTTTTTTTAGAAGCTACTCACTCTATAGTTATTTATTGGAGCAGCTGAAATAAAGTAAAACACTAGAAGCTAATTTCTAACCCTTTAAGACTGATGTAACCTTCAGTGATAATGAACACTGTGTAAGTATTCTATGCCTTGTTCCATGCCTTGCCCTCTTCTTGGAAAAGGGAAAAAGAGCATTGGGAAAATGTATCAGAATCCAGCTGTGTTCTGAGACAAGTTGACTAAGCTTCCTGAATGCAAGTTATTCTATGAATAATGGTGATAATATATCTCTAGGAAAGTGTTATGAATGGGCTAATTTAACGTAGAAGCAAAACAAAACTATAACTTTGAAAATATTACATTCCCCCTGTTGCCTTGGTGCTCTGCCTTTGAAAGTCAACCTCTATAATGCATTCTTTATTTGCTCATTTACCCTCTTGTCTGAGAGACTATAAGGATAAAGGGAAACAGTAGGAAGTACTAATAAGGGAATAAGTGGCAGAAAACCCACGAAGGAAAGCTGTGGCTCAAGTGTACTCATTGGGAAGTTGGAGGAGGAAGCTTCTTGTAGGTTCTGTGTTGAAGGACACCAACATCCAGGCCTTTATCATGGAAACTGATTCCTCTTTGAAGTGGACTCTTGCTTTTCTGAATTATATAGGTGGAGAGAAGATCTCCAATAAGATATGGAGCAGAGGGAAGTATTTGCATAAAATATAAGATCCAGCTAACTCTGCTGCATATGTTTCAACCTGTACATGTATTGAGGCTCTTTGGGTTTATGATTCTTTATAGATTAATTATGAAATTTTTACTGAACAGAGAGGATTATATTGAGGATAAATCAAGTTATGTCTACATCCTGCCTAGCACATAGTTGGCGTCCAATAGAACTCATTCTGTTTCCTAAGTAACTTTGTTTTCTGAGATGTGATAGGGAACATATTTCACAGGAAAAATGATTTTTAAGGGCTGGAGATTTAGCTCAGTCGTTCCGGTGCCTGCCTTGCAAGCCAGGGTCCTGAGTTTGATCCCAGCAACCACATACAATGTTGGGCGTGGTGACTCACGCCTACCAGCAATCAATACCCAATACCACAGTGCCGGGTGTGGTGGCTCAGGCCTGTAATCCCAGTACTCGGGAGGCAGAGGCAGGAGGATTGCTGAGTTCCAGGCTTGCCTGGGCTACATAGTGAGCTCAGGGCCAGCCTGAACTACAAAGCGAAACCCTGTCTCAGGAAAAAAAAAAAAAAAAAGATTTTTAAAGTATACTTTGTATAGCAACAAATATAAGAAAATACTTCATATTTTTAGAACACCTTGCAAATACAATTTTTATAATTATATTCTATGAGGCCATGTATTTAAAAAACATTGCATTATTATCCCAGTTTTTAAGGTCAGAAGTCTCCTGTCATATGACCAACACAAAGGACCGTACTGTGCATTGTGTAGCTGGAATCACAATCCAATTACTCTGATGATAAATCCAGTGATAAGCCTCATTGTTGCTTAAATTACTCATATATACTTATTTGTCAGACATATAATCTAATACACTTTTTAAATTTCTTAAAATCTTTAAATGTAGATAATACTCTATTGATGAATGTTAAATTTTTAATATATTGCATTATAATTAATGTTAATAATTTTCACTGAACATCTTTAGGACTTTCAAAAATGTTTACGGTTCGCCTTAATTACCTCTTAAAGAAATGTAATGAGAGAGTCTGAGGAAATTGAAATTGTCATCATATGTGTGTATTGGAAAGATTTAAAATTAACAAAATCATTTATTAGAAATTGACCATAATCGAAATAAGTTTTTGTTGTTCATTCTCCCTGTTATTAGATCAATCCTATCTTACGGCATTGTCTACTAGTGCCTTTTAAAATTAACATTATTTTCTTAGCTATTTTCTTGATGATGGTACAAATTACCTTGAGACCCGTAAATTAAAAGAAGGCAGGTTTAGTTTAGTTCACAATATTAGAGGCTTGAGTCCATAGGTAGCTCACTCCAAGAAAGAGTGATATGGAAAATCACTATGGCAGGGGGGGAAATAGTTTATGGCATATCAGCCAGAAAGCAGTAAGGAATCAAGCAACCAAGAGGTGTATGTGTGCTTTCAGTGTCTAATCAGTGACATACCTCTTCCCATCAGCCTTCAGCTCCCATCATGGTCATCAGTGGACTCATGCAGTATCAAACATCTACAATCCAGTATCACACAGCCATAATCTAGTAATTTCCAAGTCTCTACCTATGATCACATGAGGCTTTGAGGGTGGGAAGGCATCTAGATATGAGCCATAGCAGTCTGGCCCTAGCCTCCAAAAGATTCATGCATTTCCCTTTATAAAAAATATGTGAAATCCATCTCTAAGAGTTATCAAAAATTATATTTCAATATTTCTGAAAAGTGAAAGTCCAAAGGCTCCTCATGGACTTAAGAGAAACTCCTAGTGGTTTCTCTAAGGAAGTTAAACACTTGCAACATGTAATGGCAGTGGAGGAACATTCCCATTCCCCAAACTAGAAATAGGAGGATGAAAAGGAATAGGAGTAAAGCAAGACCCAAATCCAGTAGGGCAAACCTTAAATCCCATAGCCCATCTCCAGTATTCAGGGAAATCTGCGGCAAGATGTGAATTCCAAGGGGCTTGGATGGCCCAAACCCTAAGCCATTGCTGGTGATTACAGCCTTCCTTGTCCCTTTCAGTCCTGCTGAGTTCATTCCTTGAAGTTTTCTTCAGGTGATTGATGTTACAGGCTTCTCCAAACTTCTGAGGTCTCTCCCACATTTTCAGCTTTAATTCATAGCTTCACACACTGGCTTCTCAGAGGCACCCTGCCTGGCCTCCCAGGTCTTAATCTGAAAGCAAGGTGGGAAACATTATTAACCTCATAACTCTTGAATTCCGTGTTTGCCTAAAACCAAAACTATGTGGATGACACCAAGGTCAGCCACCATCTGGAACATGATGCCCTAGGGGTTTCTTCTCAGAGCAGTCCTTTACCCTTTCAGTTCTAAGATACAAAGGGTGGAATCCTGATAGTTCTTGCACAATTCTCAGACCTCCTTTTCTTTTGTTCCATTCCAAAGTACTTGCCTTTTTTATGCTAATGTTTTTCAGCACTAGTTCACTTCTGCAGTAACCATGCTACCACCTCAACATTAGACTTCCTCAAAATTTCTTCTGCCTTCTGAATTAGTCTATTACCCTTCATGTCAGTTTCCTGCAGTATCACTGGACATGAGCAAAATGCAGGGAAATTTTCTGTTAGAGAAAAATGGAGACAAATTTTCTGGAGTCAAATTCCCAATGCGTCTTTCTTCCCAACAAAATCCTCTGATTCTTGTTTTTACTGACTGTATTACTGTCAGCTTTCTGTCTTCTGAACACTGACCAGAATTTCCCTACGAAGTTCAGCTCACATCATTCTAGGGCTGCTTTAACTAGCTGGCATCTCCAGACCTTTCCAAACTTGTCTCACAAACTAGGTAGGCCCAAAGATTTATGAAACACATAACTAAGTAATCATAGTCATAGCACTTCTCTGGTACTAAAATCTATCTAATTACCTTATAGTTGTTGGGACAAAATACTTGACTCCTACAAGTTAAAAGAAAGAGAGATTTGCTTTGGCTCTCACAGTTTTTGAGGTTTCAGTTCATAATTAGCTGGCCTCAAAACAGGGAAGCATGGAAGAGGAGCTTGGCAATCAGGAAGAAATACAAGATCTAGAGAGGAGAAGGGATATGTATCCTTCCAGCCATTACTCAGTGACCTACTTCTAACCAGGCCTCACCTCTCAATATCACACTCAGGTATGAACTCATCAGTGTACTAAACCAGTGTCACACTCCCACGATCCACTATCTTACAACCATGGTCTAATTACTTTCCAGAATCTACCTATATGAACCTAAAGGTTTAAGGGATATATTTGAGATAAGCCATAACAATGGACAATGGCCATGAGAATGTAACTAGTAATCATTTTATACAGAAAATATTCCTTTATATCTCCAGATAGAAACAAATAATTGACTTCTAGCTTTTGATAGCATGCTGACCTTATTTTTAATCTGTATATTCTTCCTCTAGATGAATTTGATAGTAGAAAATCTCACCAAGGAAGAATGGAAATCAGAATACTAGATTTTAAAAAGCACAGCCTTCTCTCCATACTAAATTTGACAGCCCAGTAACAATAGCAGCAAGGTATAAAAGTGCTCTGAAATATTTAGAGCAGTAAATTGAAAAGATGCAATAATTCTCAATGAACCAACAATCTTTACCAGGAAGCTGGTTGATTTGCAGTAATTTCCTAATATTTGTAAGTCTTAAAGTACATAATGTAGGTTCCTTTCATTAATAGCTTCTCTCTCATCCAATATTCAGGAATCATTCCATTAAATCACCAGTGTGTAGTTCTCCTAAAGCAATACACTTGAGAGTTTTAGGTAGCAGTTTGACAAGAAGTTTCAAAGGAAGAGCTTATTCCAACTAGTAAAGCATTTAAGTATTAAAATGCTTAGTTTATAAATAGATTATGTTAATAATTATTAAGTTTTCTTAGTAGGTGATTCTTAAAATTTTATTGACAAATACTGTAATCACATTTATTTGATGGGAAATTGAATTAATTATTTATAATGAATGTAAATCTAATTAAGTGACACCTTATCAAATAGCTGCTATATTTTCAACACTAGAAAATACTGATAGGAAATCAGAGGAAGTATAGAAGTATGGAAATACATATATATATATATATATATTTCCCTGCTTTTCTATAGCTATAAAACATTCTTTATATTTATATAAAAACTTATTCACCAAAGGATGATTTAAAATGTTCAGCATGCATGAGAATAACAGAAAATTTAGAAAGAGACTACAGAAGAGAACAAAAATATTATCATTAATCAGTAAAAATAAGAATCATAGTACAAAATCAGAGACTGACTATGAGGCAAAAAGGCTGGGTGGGTCAGTGCATTTAAGGGCCCAAGGAAATTTCATTTAATGCAATAGTTTCTAGACCGGGTTTATGAACAGATGAATTTAGCAACTATTATGGTCACTGGGAAATGGCGACATAATGTTACAGACTATCTCTTGATTGACTTTGTGTGTCAAAGGAAGAGTAGTCTGGTGGAGTTCGTGTCTGCGGCTGGACAATCATGAGGAGAAGGAAGAGTGATGAAGGAACCACGTTAACACTTCGTAAGTGATGAACTGCAGTCTATGTAGACAGGATGAAGGGCAGAATAACTAGAAACAGTGGCAAAGGGTGTGTTTCATCAAGGACTTTTTAAAAATCCTTCATCTATTTCATTTTATATAAATAAGATACTTCCTTTAAAATAAAAATAACCAGCTGAAGTGAATTTCTAAAAATGTTCTTGTCAGGAGTTAAAGATGTATAATATTAGAGAAAAATCTTACACGGATGATTTAAATGAAACAAGTCTAAAAATAATGGATGAGGCTAAAAAATCTTAACAAACGGACATACGTTTTTGATGGCGTCATTGCCAAGGAGATTACCCCAGTCTAGAAGTCTACCTGTATGCATGCTGAATTTTAATTGTATTTATTTTAGTGCAAAATTCATACATATTATTGTAGAAATGTTACCAAATACAGCTATAAAGGAAGGAGACATTCTATAATCCCATCATCTAGTTTTTAAAATATTATTATCATTCTGGAAAATTTATATCCACTTATCCTTTATTTTCCATTATTAATATGAATTTTCAAAGAATAATCTCTACCCTTTCCTAGATTAAGTCTTGTATGCTCTTTTCTTCTTTTTGTTATTTCTAATACATCCTAACTTAAAAAATACAAATCATATCCTTTCTACTAGTAACACTGCAGAGCCACAAAGAATCCTCTTCTTTATGTGAAAGTCAAGGTGATAGACATAGCTGTTGACTAATCTAACTAAACAAGAGGATGTCTGCTTTCCAGAAATGACAGAAGCATATTCTGTCATGCAGGTCATTTCAATGGGTTACCAAAAAGTATGGACCTCTGACAGGAGATGAACAGAAAGATGCGCCAATGCTAAAGGGAACTAACTCTAAATGGGCAGCAAATGTGGTCCAGAAGTGTAGTACTAACTGTAACTGAACGAGAGCTGCAATGCTAAAGGAAAAAGATTTCCAAACGTAACAGCTCCGGGTTGTATCTTGGCTCTTCCTCATTAGTTGCTATATTGCCTCCCTATATACATTGCTTAAACTTTCTGAGGATTAGTGTTTTGTTCTGTAAAGTGTGTACACAAATATTCTTCTTACAGGTTTATTTTATATCATGCTAAAAGCTGGTCACCCTTCAATTATGTGGCGTTGATGCAATGTAATCATTAAGCAAGACCAAAGTCACATACATCAGGGGCAAAGTGGGTCTCTATTTAGGTCTGATTTTTAGACCAGTTTCTTTCCAATTTAACAAAAATCTGCTCCTTCCCCAGTAGATAAAATGAGTAAACATTCAGAAAACTTTGTTTTACTATGTCTGCAAATTATGAAACTAAATGCCAACGAGCTCATCCCGTCAACATATATTTGCAAGTCCAGTCATGCACTGTATAACTATATTTTGGTCAAAGATGGACCACACATGGTAGTCCCAGAAAATTAGTTTAGCTAGTGAGGTCATAGCTGTCTTAGTTTGTATAAACATAGTCTAATATTCACACAACCATAAAATCACCTAGACATGTTTCTTGGAACATTTCTCCATCATTAAACAATGTATGATTGTACTCACAAATAAACATTTCAGCATAACTCTGACTCGCCAAGGGTCAAAGCCAGCTAGTATGACTAATTTGGACTCCAATCTTTTAACTACTGCAGTATCCAGAAATAATTTATTATCCTGACATTCCACAAAAGAAATAAGTACAAAACAAATATCCAAACTGGCATTTTAAAATATGTCAGTGGAATGGATCAAAAAAGTCCCCATTCTTTACTTTATATCAAGATGAACCTGTTTGGTACCTGTCACAGAGTGAAGCTTATCTAGACGCGACAGGAAGAAAAGGTTATCTTTAGCACAATGGAAAAGGGCAAATGAATGTTAACATTTAATTAAAGCCACAGAAAAAGAATGGCAAAGTGCAGGGTGATGGTGGAAAGAACCATGTGTTTGAGCTTCATGGAGGAAGCTGATTGAGCACAGGTCCAGGATGTGAATGCGGACAGTGGAATTATCAGGTCTCCCCATATCACTGACATTGTATTACAGTTGTTTGTGTTTAGGCAACAGCACAAATGAAGGGAGGAGCCCGTGCCATTGTTAGTTGTAAGGGCGCTAACTCAGACCTAAGGGACCTGAGAAAACATTCAGACTGGGTATAAACAAGAGCTTGGGTCCAGATAGAAAGTATGCCTAAAATATAAAATTCATTAAATAAAAAATCACTTCTTCATGTGTGTTCCTATGAGATTTGTGGTAAATCATCGAGTCTCTTTCCCTTAGCTTCCACAGTATCTGAGATAGTGCCAGGCTCTACTCACATAGTAAGGAAGAAAATTAAGCCAAGGAATTTAATTTTAAAATCCATACTCGGTTGTATATAAATAGTTGTAAAATATAATCTCAAGTCTTAGCCTTATCACATAGCTGCTATATCCTTAGAAGAAATCATTGAACCTTTCTGAGACTTGGAGTCCTAATGTAACCACAGTGTCTGAGTCAGAGTTGTAAAGCCCAGTGATGTTATTCATGTACCACAGCTGACATATTTTAGCAAATAATTGTAACTTGTTTTTTAACCTCCTTAATTAGACTGGCATTTTCCAGAAGCAGATACTCTATCGTGTTGAGTCCACTATAACTTTCCATATTAATGCTTTTAAAGCAAGCAAAGAGGTACACCATGTTCATGGAATTGTGCCCTGAGAAGAGTAGACCTATGATGTCTGATCCAGTATTCACACCATCAAGTACAATTTTCTTCTGCTTTCTACAGACCAGGTCCTCACAGATCAGGTCCTTCCTACAGACCAGGGACCCACAGTGAACTCTTCCACAGAGCAACTGTGTTCCTTTCTTCCATCTGTCCTATTAGAACTTTTAGAAATAGTTCTCTTTGACCACCTTTTTAAAAATGTTATTACAATTGTTCTTGGGTTTATCTCTGTTACTAAATGTTTAATGCCTTGGGGGCAAGATAAAGATTCTCCAACATACTCATTTTTCTCCCTCCATATATCTGCAATTTTATTTTCAATAGATGCCTAACAAATGTGTTTTGAACTAGGGTGTTACAAAATTAAAGATATAGTATGATGTTTCCCTTTCTGAGAAGGCTCAATTTAAGGGAAATATCACCTATATCCAAACTTTCATTCTGTTTATGTTTATCTTATCTGAAATCTTAAAATCTAAAGACATCATTTTTCCTTCCCTGACTCAAAGTTTGAGTTTAAAATTTTTTTAATAGTTGACATTCCAATTTCATGGATTATTAGACCTCTACAGAAAAGTAGAATTGTCCAGTAACTTGATGTATTGGGAATCCAAATCTAGTCATTGGATTTAAAACTGGATCACTTGACTTTTAGTCCTGCATTATTTTTCCACTGCACCATTCTACAAGCGCTTTGCAACTCACAAAGCTGTAAGTTCTTGATCCTTAAGTGTGCACTATAGAAAGTATAGGTACATACCTTTATATTGCAGGGAAGCCATCAAAATCTCAAAAGAAGTCTGGAGATGCTCAGCATCCCACAGCTAGAAGTACTAAAGCTGGGGAAGGCGGTGCCTTTTGGTTTATCCTTATTTCTCTTCCATTGGATTAAATTAAGAGCATGTTCTTAAAACGATGACTATGAATATTGGGTTAGGGGAAGGAATGCAAAGGAAAAGGTAGAGTGAGTAGAGATACGAACGTCCTGTGACATTCCTGCCCCTGCTTGTCAGGTATCCACTGGGGCACAAGGATTAAAACAACTCTGTCTTGCACTGGGTACACATAAAGCATGTTTCTTCCTCATTAGAACCACAACAGTAATGCTATTTTATTTTACTTTGGTTTGTCTTGGAAAGGAGAAAGCAGAGAAAGGGAGAGGGAGAGGGAGGGGAAGGGAGAGGGAGAGGGAGAGAGAGAGAGAGAGAGAGAGAGAGAGAGAGAGAGAGGGAGAGAGGGAGGAAGAGAGAGAACTAGACTTCACAAGATACAGAACTTGGGATAATTCTCCTACCAAAAAGAAAAAAACTAAGATATCTTTAATTATTGAGTTTAAGTAAGTCCATCATCTTTCATTTTCTATCTTCATTATCACTTGTACCATTAAGAATATGAAAATTATTAGATAATATTGGGAAGAAATGTGTGTGTCTGAGGTTTCTAAGCTTAATATCTAACATAAGGCTCTTGACAGGATTCATGACAACTTTCTGGGAAGCCCTGGCGACACAGTGCCTATTCCCCAGAGTGGGAGCCAGCAGAGTTGATAACAGGGCAATTCTCTGACTTTCATATCCTGGGGCTCCTGGGTAACATGCAGGTTCAGCAAGCTAGAGATGTGTCTATTCCGGCAGAAAGAAATCACAATGTTCTTAATGAGGCATTGCAACCTGGCTGTTCTCAGTTGGAATCAAAGTACAGTAAGCTGAAGTTTCTCTGTAGATGGTAAATAATTAGCAAATCCAAGGGGGGAAAATCAAAACTGTGATTACATCTCTTTGCTTTGATTCCTGGCATGATCATATTTATTGCAATACTCCTCTCTCCTGCCAATCATCCAGCTAAACTCCTTGTGAAGCCCTGTGACTTCAAGAATTTCACTCTGAGGCTCCAGCCACTCTGCCCTTCCCTAGCGGGCCAAGGACACTTGCCCATCTGGAGCCCACACTCTACCTTCTATTCCACATTCTGTGTGGATCTTCTCTTCCAGGGGTACAATTCTGTGTTTAGAGTGAGCATGAGGCCCTTTCGGTGTCTAGCATCTGAAAGAAGGAGTACACAAGATGTGAGCAATTCTAGATTCAAAAGTAGTCAGGTATTGGTTCATAAAGGAGTAGACAGAGCCTTTAGCTTGTCTGGAGTGTGCACAGGAATAGTTATGCACACATCCATATATAATATGTTCAGTGCTGCTTAATGTGCAGAACTGAACTGGGCTAAAGAGTAGAATTGACACAAAAGCACGCATGTATGTTTCCTTCATAGCCCCAAATGTGAGGAGGGACCTACCAACTCTTTTAGATTTTGTTTGTCCCCAAATAAAGCAGAAAGCAGAGCAGCTTCCTGGGATATCACAGGAATTAAAAACAGATGCATAAAAAATCCATGACGGACCTGATGGTATAAATTGATACGAAGAAGAGTCCATGGAAACAAGGGGTTAGAACATGGGGAGAGGGAGACAGCTGTGAGCACCAAGCCCTGCACTGCCACGTATTACCTTCAAAACTCAATGCAAATTCGCCTCGCCCTTCCAAATAATGTCTCCAAAATGAGGGTTAAATTTTTAGTCTTATAGGTTAGGGGGTGGGAATAGATGTGAGCAGGGTGCATGAGAACAGGGCACCCACAGGAGGTGTTTATAAAGATGGCTATTTGGATATGAGCACCTTAGTAATGATAAATGCTAGTGCTCAGGGTAACTGTAATGAGTATGCAGTTCTTACAACTTGGAAGAGACTGAGGACAAACCGTGACTATTGACCTCTGAAAGTTAGAAATGAAATAGATGAGTTGCCAGTGAGTGTTATTAGAACATTGATGTATAGGATTTGTGTATGTTTGTGTGTGTGTGTGTGTGTGTGGATGTGCATGTGTATATGAATGTGTAAGTATGCCAACGTGTGTCATGTATTTTAGGTACTTTCCACCTGAATAATAAATTAAGCAATGAGACAGCACCATACCTATTCTATGAATAATGACTATTGTATGAAATTTGACTCTGGATCTTTGCTTTGCACAGAAATTTCCATAAAATGGTGCAAAGTATAAGATGAAAATATGGTTCCCCTTGTTTAAATATTAAAAGTTTCGTGATGCCAACAGTGGAACATTAAACTGTGAGAGCTGTCTAAGCATAAGGCTCTGAATGACTATGTCTGTTGCATACCCATGCACAGTTTTGCACAGAGATAAGTTGGAAGATATTTTCTAAAGTGATAAATCTTGTTAATATTTTCTCTACATAATACAAAAAAGCAAATGATGAAAATCCTGGTTTCTGCTTGTAAGGCAGAGTATTATGTTAAAGAGGTTATGTCCTATTGTGTTGAATGACGATAGTATGGTTGGTTGTACTCTACTGAGAAGGCAACAGCATAAATAGCTATTATGGGAAACTATGCGAATGCTGAGATTAGATAGGATGCTTTAATAAGAGAAAATTTAAGTGATCATTTTGAGTAGAAAATTTATGTTCTATTAAAATGAAGTATGTGACGCTGTCCATGCCAGGAGAGAAATGTTCAAAAAACACAGTAGTAAAAGCTAGAATTGTAGGCACACCACTCATAACTTTTTTTTTTTTTTTTTTTTTTTTT
>PVIC010052499.1:0-12137 GCA_004025085.1 Thryonomys swinderianus | reverse complement strand
GACCTGAGTTCGATCCCCGGTTACCACATATAATGCTGGGCATGGTGGCTCACGCCTGTAATCCCAGCACTCGGGAGGCAGAGACAGGAGGATTGCTGAGTTCGCAGCGGCTTGCCTGGGCACCATAGTGAGCTCAGGGCCAGCCTGAACTACAAAGCAAGACCCTGTCTCCAAAAAGCAAAAAAAAAAAAAAAAAAAAGGATGAAGCCTGAAAAAAGGGAAGAAAGGAAAGAAAGTATTGTGTCAAGAATGGAAGTGATGATATTTTTACAGATCTTACAGATACTGAAAGTACAGTAATGAGACCTAGTAAAACTTTCTGTCAACACAATCAATAGAAACCGATAGAATTAAAACCAAAAAGAATGACAGTTTAGTTGCATTATTTTTGTCATATAATGAAATCATTAATAATGAAAAAGGAATAAGTTAAATCAACATACAATGCCCTGGAAATGTTTTATATATTATTACATAAAGAAAAACAAAGATGAATGTAAAACCAGAGTGAAATTTCACTGATGTAACTAAAATAAAGTTTCTGGATAGTCAAAGACAGAATCATATGTAGATGACAGCAGGTTAAAATATATATTTAATTACTGGGAAGTAAAACATTTTTCTTGCATATACTTCATTTTATTGTGTTATGGATCTTTATGAGTCTATTTAGACATAATATCAGTGATTTCTCAAAGAATATCTTATTTTTCATTAATTATTAACAGAAAAGTTTATTTTAATTTTTGTTACTGTGAAGTACTCTGACAAAATGGAAAACTATGATTAATGTAGTAGATGTTTGTGATACTTTCAAATCCATAAATTTCTTAATTGAGGAAAAATATAATATTAACATTATTGCTTTGGACATAAAATGGGAAATAACCTGTTAAAATTATGATTGGGTTATGTTTAATTTTTTTTACTTAATTATTGTACTTTTTGGTCACTTCTCAGAGACCCCACATGATTCTAAAGATTAAGTTTTCCGTCAGATAGACATCTGACCATTCTACCTTTTAGTTCAGTTACATAGAATTTTGCATTTCCATCAAAAACAATTATTCTTTAAAGGTAGCAGAAGCCTTGCCCAGCTACTCTGTTGGAATGTATCAGTTTAATCAAACAAGCTGGTAGGTTGAATTGCAATGGAATCCAATCATAATGTCTCCTTGAGAGAGAGGACAAAAGACTGAAATTCAGAATTAATTACGACACAAACATAACCCAATAATTTAGCTCAATATGCATGCCTAGAATGTATCCTTTATAGTTAAATGAAAGCACTAATAATTTTGCCCTCTTCTGATTGTTCCCTTAAAACCTTTAGGATGTCATTAAAAACATGGTAGCTGTTTTCCTCTTATTTAATTAAATTACAGCTTTAACTAAGACTTATTTCTGTTGACAAATGCTTTGCTCCATTTTTATATCACATACTTTCTCCTCCAGAAATATTCAAGTATATAATATAATTGTGAAATCAAACTATCAGTTTATTAGTTTATTATTTTTAATGTTTTTGATTATGAGAGAATAAGAAAATCAGACAGAGCTATATAACTATTCATGAGGCTTTTAAGAGTTTTATGCAAGAAATTAAACAATAAATGGTACATGCATACAAATATTCATGTATACATGTGTTAAGTCAAATTTGTGACTTTTTATTTTCTAAGTCTTTTGAAGCCAAACTGGCTTTCAGTCTAGAATCTTTTGCACACAGCATGAGGTCTGACTTTTATTCAAAAGGCAGTGACTGTTGATTTTTGCTTTTTTTTATCATTTGAAAGTGGTTAAGTGAAACTTTAAGAAATAAAAATGTTATCTAAAATGCAAAACAAAATGACTAATAATGAGTAGTCAATGACATGCATCATTTGCAGACTAATCAGACAAATATCGCTAAATTTGAAGACAGCAACAAAAACTACTCAAAATAAACAAATAAGAAAAAAATTAGAAAGGAAAGTGAAAATGGCTTCAGTGACCCGTTGAACACCATTTAGTGGCAACTATGTCTGACTTCTGTACCTAAAGGAAAAGTATGAGACAAGATGGTTAAGTCTGCAGGCCTACCAAAAGTAAAATTTCATTCATGTTCAACATAACTTTAAAACGAGTGATCTTCAAGTTTACTATAGTGGATTTGTCACCATAGCTAAGCATAGCACAATGAAGAGATCAAGCTTATTTTAAGTAATGACTTTAATACTTCAAATTAGCTGACAACTATTCCCTACACATTCACAGAGCTTAAGAGATTCCAAAAGCAAGCAACATGGAGAAAACATCAACTCACATCAAAATCATACCGTTCAGAACCAGTGATAGAAAGAAAATATAATCCCTTCCAGTAAACATCAGACATGTCATGTAGAGAGAAGGAAAACGTAGCAAGACAGTTTGCTTATATCAAGCCCTCAAGTTTCTTGATTTTTCTTTTTTTACTATCCACAGATCTTAACTTATGTCTTCCACTCAAAGAGTCTCTTGGACAATGTTGTTTTACTTTTCTTTGCAACGTGGCCTTGGTGTTCTTTTAGCTTCAACGACCATAGTGCTTGGGCAGTCATGGTCTTAAGCTTCTTTGTTTCTCATTTATCATGAGTCAGTTTTCGTTAAAGTCTTATACTCAATAAATTATAAACCACTGGTCCACATACTGTATCCTTTTTTTGATGATTTCAGTATCAAGAACAAATTTTGTTTTCATTATCACATTTTGATTCAAAGTATAGATTATAGAAGTATATACTGTTTTATTTATTTTCTTAATGCAGACCATGGAGTAGATTAAAAACTCATAGTGACTAAAATATAAATTTACAGTACATTTTATACATCTTTTGTAAAATAAAAAGAAAATGCTATTCATTTTTCTCTGAGAAGATATGTATATATGTATATAAGCAACATGTATCAAGACCCACAACTTAAAAAGAGCTTTATTTTGACTCATGTTTTGTCAAAATTTCAGCCCGTAGTTGGAAGGCTCCAGGGCAAAAACAAGCGTGGGGGAAGGGCCTGTGGAGAAAAGCACTTATGTCATGGTTCCCAAGACAAAGAGAAAGAGAAGAGAGAATCTATGCTCTTTCCAGTCACATCCTCAGTGACCCATCTCTTCTGACCAAGTCTCACCTCCCAGTAGCACTTTTTTTTTTTTTTTTTTTTTTTTTTTTGAGACAGAGTCTCTCTTTGTAGTTCAGGATGGCTCTGCGCTCACTACGTAGCCCAGGCAAGCCTCGAACTCAGCAATCTGCCTGTCTCTGCCTCCCGGGTGCTGGGATTACAGGCGTGAGCCACCACGCCCGGCACTGTGGTATGTGGTATTGATGGCTGGTGGGAGTGAGTCTCCACGCCCAGCCTTCTATGTGGTTACGGGAGATCGAACTCAGGACCTTGTGCTTGCGAGGCAGGCGCCGGAACCACTGAGCTAACCCTCCGGGCCATCGCACATTTAACTATAATACTCCCACGATTCAATGACCTTTCAAAAGCCCTGGGTATCGGGGTAGAGGTTTTGCTAGAACACGCAATATAAACTATAAGCAAAGTTTCCTGTGGGTTCTTTATTCCATGCAGCTTCTACCCATACCCACTTTACAAGGTTTTTTTCCAGATGTGTTGACAATACAAAAACAAGTAAGTCTGTGATATATTTTTTTTTTTGATCTATACAATTCATGTATTGTGATTCTGGGCATAGGATCCAAGATCCTGGGATTGAGCTTCACCTCCAACTTTTTTTATTGTTCTATTTTGTTTTGAATCTCCTTAAGTCACTAGTTACCTAGTTTGGTTTTAAACTTACAACCTTCCTTTTAAAATTACTGAGAATATTGAGATCATAGACTAATACCTACAACCCTGCAAATCTGCACAATATTGAAAGAAATCATGCTGCTCAGAAACACACATAGTAGCTTGAAATGCTGAGTATAGGGTAGTGATGAGATGTGACAGACCAATACTGACTGTAGAACTTCTAAAAAAAAATGCTTGTGGGAAAATAGGAGTGGACTGAAGTCTCGTTCTTTTCTTCTTTTCACTAGCAGCCCTTAATAATTTAGATGCTTTTTTATTTAACAACATATTACTATGTGCAATATCACAGATGGATGTCTGTAGCAATATTTTTCCTTTTATTTTTTTTTAACATTAGGTTATCCTATAAGTTTTAAGGGGACAATGTCTGTCCAGAACAAAGATGGAAATACTCAATGTCTTTTGAATATATATGCTGTTATTAAATTTCACTCAAATGAAATGAAAGTAGAAAGTCACGTGGAAGTTGGCATGAGTGATTTATAAGAAGGAACTGGAGTAAGAATTGGACCCCTGCTTCTCAGTTCCATAACATCTGCTGGATTAGGATTCAGATGCCAAGCACATTGGATTCTCCAAATTCTAAGCACAAAAGATGGATAAAGTGAAAGGAATCAGGATCTCTGAAGATTTTCTGTAACATTGTGGCCTATGAATGAACACTCATCCCAGAGAACTGACTTTGTCTTGATTAAACTACTACATTTTCTGATTCAGTATTAGGGAAACCAATTCAGAGTGATGTGCTGTATGATTTTTACTAAAGTAAAAACCTGTTTAACATTTCTCATCTAAATTATAAGAAGTTGTAATTTTTATGTAATACATTTTTGGGGCTCATTTTCATTTATTTATTTATTTATTCATTCATTCATTCATTTGTTTTTGTGGTACCAGACATGGAACTTGGGACCTTGGGCTTGTGAAGTAGGCCTGGAACCAGTGAACTAAATCCCTGGTCCTTTTTCTCAGGTTTAAATGTTTCATAATTTTAAAATGTCACCTTTGATATTTATTATTCTTTGAATATTCTTTGTGGGCCTTGAGCAGAATCAGTACACAATCAGTTAAGAAAATCACTATGTATGCAGAAGAGACCTTCAGTCTGTGGTGAAGAGTCCACCAGTCATGCATGCACTACTACATTTCTATGTGTCTAAGAATTATTCTAGTCAAACAAATACTTTCACCCTAGTTCCTCTGGCTTTTAGTCTATATTTCACCTGGAGATGCCATCAGTGAGATATAGGGCATTATTTATTCTTTCCTCCAGGTGTCCAATGTCTTTAAGGATAATGAATTTCTGAGTCACAAATCAATCTCTTCACAACTCACTTTTGAGAAAGCTGTTTTACTCTGAGATATTCTAGAAAGTTAACTGTACTAGCCAATTAGTTGTGTGCATTATCATAGTTTGTGAACATTAGATATATTTCCAGACAGTTTTCATATTAATCAGTATAATTCTATTAATAGCTATTACTATCCCAATCACACACACACACACACACACACACACACACACACAAAACAAATGATATTATTTTCAGAGGGAATAAATACTGAACAAAATAAAATGAATGGAAGAAAGGACCATATTAGAATTTACTGCTCTCTCTCTTATCAGATTGAAAACAAGTTACAGGCTTTTATCTTCAAGTACAACCCAGTCACATTTTCAAGTAGGGAATCCAGGATTTCCTGATAAAAAGTGTCAGTATCAGAATAAATCCCAGTTGTTTTAATGTAGAATGTTTGGGTACATGCAATGTTTATCTTAAAACAGATTACTTGTCCTATTCTGACCCTGAAATTCAACTCTTAAGCAAATTTTGTTACACAGAACTCTCTCACAAATCTGCTTACACATCTGTCACTGTCCTCTACAAGGCAAGCTTTGAGTCTGTACTACATTTATTATGCAAATACTTTTGAAATCTGTGATGCAGGTGTCTCTTGCCTTTCAAAATTAGTTTGCATATTAAATGTAGCATAGAAAATGATCGCCTAAAAACTTTGGCTGCTTCAATTTTAATAAGAGACTAGAAAAAAGTGTATTGGATGTTCTGTGTAATTCACACACAATAGGAACAGCTAATGGGAAATACTCTAACACATGCTTTGTTTCAGAATATACAAAGTGAAGAAAGCAGATATTACTGTAACATGTTTCTGCAATTGCTTGATTTTATTTGCAAAATATCTGACAAGAAAAAAATAATGAAAACCTTCCTAGAAACATTTTTGTGTGACTGTTTATTTTACATGTGTGCTATTTTATTAATCAAATTGACTTATTGTCACATGCTTTGTCTGATGACTATATATTAAAAGGGGCTAAGTGCTTTATGAATGCTTTCTTCACAAAAATGAATCATGGTGATTTTCTTTGAGGAGAAATAATGGTAAATAAATAAAATACAAATTGACAAATTAATGCATGATTTTAAATGACATAGAAATAAATATTTAACATTTATTCCTATATTGCAAGCCAAGTTACATGGTCATGTGTTTTAAATTACTGCACATAATATTCAAATACATCTCTGAAAGCAATTTGAGGCTTCCTATTTAAGCTCCAACAAATAAACAGCTTGGAATTAATCCCTTCTGTCTTTAAATAAGAATAAAGGATAAGGAAATTGAAAATCATAAGTTTTCAAAGAAGCATCAAAGAACTGAGAATTCTAGGTACAATATCGCCCCAGAATGTCAAAACAATCAAATTGGGTGTTACATTTAAGATAGGATTTTATCAAGCAGAAGGTTCTGGAATTTCTAACCCCTAGGAATATCTAATACATACTTTTGAGCAACTACTGCAGGCTATGCCAGGACTAGAATGAGATCAGATAATCTGGAGGCAAAAAAATTGGAAGAGTTCTATGTCTTTTGTCAGTTTAGGCTCCAGGTATCCTCCCAGCTGCTAGAGAAAACTGGAGAAAGATACACTCTTGCAAAGGAAGGAAAAAAGTAAGCATTGTGGAATCTGACCAAGCGCTCTTCATGGTGATGTCCTTGTCCTCATCGCATTTGCTGAAAGTCACTGCTGGCCTCTCAAAGCTCCTGCCGACTTCATGTTTATGACAAAGAGACTGCAGGAAGTAGGGAATTTCAACCATTTTTCAGATCATAATTGAGGTGCATAGTTCCTATGAATGATCAAGATTAAATCATAAGAATGGCTCCTTTCTGTAAAGTTTTATCACTTTACTAAACTCCTATATAGTAACAAAACAGAAATGAAAGAGCCACAAGAATTAAACTCATTCTAAAGAGGAATTCTTTGAAAAATTCAAAGGTTTTTGAAACACAGTAAAAGTAAAAGGAAAGATAAGAGAAGAATTAGATACCCTCCTACTCCTAAGACTTCAGTAAAGATTACTCACTGCAGAACCTCTTGGTACAATAACCTAGCTGCATAGTAAAAGTCTGTCTCCTTGCACATTATCTAACATCTTACTTCTGATCCTCTACAGACAACTACAAAGTGTTGTAAAATATATAGAAAATAATCATAGTGTGAAGAGAAAAGCCAGACATATGTAAAGAGATATGCTGTAGGCTTTGTAATTACCAAGCAGAAAAGTTAGTATGTACTAATATTTAATAAAGTCTAGTAAAATAAAAGAATCTCTCTTTCTCTCTAATGTAGATTTTAGAACAACGGAAGAGCATCATTTCAAACGGAGATAATATGAATATAAATTTGTTATTTCATAATGTTAAAAATAGTTGGTTGTCCAAGATGTGAATATCTTTCTTAACATGTAAACACTGGATAGCAGAACATTATAATACAATGAATAAACTGGGTATGGTGGCCAACACCTGTAATCCCAACATTCAAAAGACGGGGGGAGGAGGATTGCTGAGTCCGAGGCTTTCCTGGGCTACATACAATTACAAAGCAAGACCCTGTCTCCAATAAACAAACAAACAAACAAACAAACAAATAAATAAATAAATAAAATGAATAAATAAATATATGGACATTTACGAAAATAAAATATGAGAAAAAAATCTCATCAGAATTTAGGAATAGAAGATACTACTATTATACTCTAATAATACTTTCACTTGGAAATTGTGAAATAAGGCAAAAAAATCCATAAAGAACTAATTGAAATGATCAAGACAACTAATCAGTGTCATCTAATTAGTGACATATACCATGCAAAGGCAACCCAATACATATTATCAAGTTGTATGGAACAGTCATGGAGCTATAGTAGATGTTATGGGTCATAAAATAACAAGTTTTAAAAATCATAGAAGATATGTTAATAGACAATAAAGCAGTTAAATAAATCAGTAAAATAATATATGTCTTTAAAACCTGTACAATTTGGGAATAAAAGAAAAATACTTCCAAGTACATCTCAGTATATTACACAGCATTCTTCTAAGTCTGCTCCGTAACATGGTGTAAATTACAGAATATGTCACTGTTCACTTGAGAGATGCAGATGAAAACAACACTGAAATTTCATCTCACTTTACAAAGAATAGCTGCTATTTTGAAATTAGCCACCAACAAATGCTGGCAAAGTTGTGTAGAAAAGGGAATCCTTTTCCACTGTTTGTGGGAATATAGACTGGTACAACCACTGTGTGAAGGTTCCTCAGAAAACTAGGATTAGAGGTTCCATTTGACACTAATATTCCCCTACTGGGGAAATACATGAAATAATTACAAGATTCATATCACAGTGACACAAAGTGCATCCACGTTCATAGTAGCTCACTTGGCGATAGCTGAATCTGAGAAACAACCCAAATGCTCATCAACTCTAGACTGGATAAAGAAGATGTGCTTTTAAAAAATAAAATAAAATGGAGTATTATTTTGCAAAAATAAATGACAATTTTGAGTCATGTACATTCAAAAGGACATACCTTAAGGATATACTCCTAAGTAAAGTAAATAGGTAGCAAATGTGTAAATATCATATCTTTTTTCTGGTATGAGAATTAAAGAATGCATGATAGGTATCACGAAAAATTAAATATTCAAAGGGAAATGGGAATTAGCGGTTACTAATGAGGGGGAAGCAAAAACATTGATGGTAAATAAAAGAAAACAAAGCTTGTGCATATGGAGCCATAAGTTGTACGCTGGGTAGAGGAAGGGAAAAATGAGAATTAAGTGATGCCATAAACTGGTACAAGTTCTCAATGTTGAGTGTAATCATAATGTATATATGTAATGTACCAATAAAGATTCAAATTGAAAAAATAATAATCACGAATTATTACTGATATAGATGTAAACTTCTATCAGGGGAGTGGAAATTTCAGATCTCTGGAACAGTTAGACTGGCAAAGAGTAACAGGAAATGGAAGAGATCATTAAGACTAAAAGAATGAGCAAGAGTTGGAAGCAATCTGTGGGTATGTGGAAAACAAGAGTACTGATGCAGAGAATGTGGAGGCATCGTTCTGAGGTGTATGTCTTACTGACAGGCACAGAGTCAGAACACAGACTGTGTACTGTTAATAACATGAGAATCCTTGCTTGAGAGTGATTGAATGTGGAGTCAGTGTATGGTAACTTTGCAAGTTAAAGTTTATGAAGAGAAAGACCACTGAGTTTATGATATTTAAATGATAATGTCAAAGTAAACATCACAGTGCTTAGAAATATGATACTACATGTAAAAGTCTGGATTCAACAAGAATATGCACTATAATAAAATTTTCTTTTTTTTTCACAAGCATTACACTGCTTTTATTTTTTATTTATTTATTTATTTATTTTATGAGACAGGGTCTCGCTTTGTAGTTCAGGCTGGCCCTTAGCTCACTATGTAGCCCAGGCAAGACTCAAACTCAGCAAACCTCCTGTGTCTGCCTTCCGAGTAGTGAGATTACAGGAATGAGCCCCCACCCGCGACACTGTATATGGTTACCGGGATTGAACTCAGGACCTTGCGCTTGTGAGGCAGATGACGGAAGGACTGAGTTAAATCTCTGGCCCTACACTGCATTTTTTACATAATATTGTGATCGGTCAGATCATTGTCCACAAATCTTTTAAAGGCAATGTGTTAAGAATTTAAGCATATTATTTTTATCACTCTTTACTGACATATTTAAAAAATTAAATTGTCTTAAAATTCACTAAAATTAGTTTAGCACTGTAGAGTAGGCAGTTCAGTGGTAGAAAGTACATTCACCTTGTTCGGCCACCTATCATCAATATCTGGTTTAGAATGTGTTTAGCATTTCAAAAGAGAAACCCTGCAACTGTCATCCTGCATTCTTCTCCTGCCCAGTTATTCTGCTTGTCTGTCTTTGAATATGTCTATTCTGTACAAATCACAGCAAATGCACACAGTATGTGCCCATTTGTGACTGGTTTCTTTAATTTAGCATAAAGGCTTCAAGGTTCATTCACATTCTAAGTGTATCCGGTTTAATTTCTTTTTATGGCTAAATAATATTTCATTATGTGGATATACTATAATTTGTTTGCCTCTTCATTTGTTGATGGGCATATGATTTATTTCCATTTTTTGATCTCCATTGCTCTTCTTTTAAATCTGAAATTTCTTTTCTAAAAGACCATGGCCATGGGATGAGGGGCAGATGCTGATATTTTTTTTTTTAGAAATTAGAATAAGAACTTGACAAGAAGATCTATTAAATCAAATCTGTGGTATTAAAAGTTTTTTCTTATCACATTGGAGATAAAATATAAGGAAGTAATTTAAACTATATGCATGAAATAAGAAAGGTGAAGTTAACAATAAGGATCTTTCATAAATATAGACAAATGAGATTTTTTTTTTTCTTGCTTTTTGAGACAGGGTCTCGCTTTGTAGTTCAGGCTGGCCCTGAGCTCACTATGGTGCCCAGGCAAGCCACCGTGAACTCAGCAATCCTCCTGTCTCTGCCTCCCGAGTGCTGGGATTACAGGTGTGAGCCACCACGTCCGACATTGCGGTATGCGGTGTTGATTGTTGGTGGGCGTGTCCCAAGCCCAGCATTATATGTGGTTACCGGGGATCGAACTCAGGACCTTGCGCTTGCGAGGCAGGCGCTGGAACCACTGAGCTAACCCTCCAGCCCCGACAAATGAGATTATTAATCATCACACAAATAGCACAAAATCCCTGACCTTGTCATAGCCAATGTTTTCAAAAATTTAATTTAAAACAGCTCTGCATGAAACAAACAGCTCTGTATGAAACATACAGCTTTGTATGCTATGTTGCACAGCATATAGCATCACAGAAATTAAAGTGAAAACAGCCAAAGGTACATAGATTCTAATGACCAAATATTCTAGTAGAGCTAATTGAAAGAATACGAATCAACAGAGAAGCCTCTCATTGCTCTATAAAGTAAAACTGATTTAAGCCCTTTGGGAAGACTTTTCACCAGTTTCTCACAAAACTACACACACTCATATTACAGATGCCAGCAATTTTGCCCCAAATAAATTTAAAATATAGAAAGCTGCACATGGACCTTTATAAAGTTCCCAGAGCTTTACAAGTTCTTTTCAGTGTGTTTATTTACTACAAAAGTTGACTTCTCTCCTTAGTCATTATTTTCTATTTTCAAAATGAAAAAAATTTTGTTCAATCAAATTTTATGTAGTGTCTAACATGCTGTTGGTAAGCGAGGTTGTAAACCATCCTACATTAAAATATTTTCATTCTGGCACATTGAAAAGGTGGTGGGCAGTATACGAATTCCTTAATAAAATGTGAAAGAGAAAGATGAAACTCTGATGCTAGTGGGAGGTAATATTTCACGGTACAAACAAAATCCTTAGAAGACACACAATTTCAGTACTGGAATTGCTAAGCCAGGCTCAGAATATGCTACTTCAGCTTAGTCCTGAAAGACAAGGAGAAAACTGCCAGACACTTACTATTTGGAGAATGTGTTCTCTGAAGAAGAAATATAAAATGAAGAGGGTGGTGACGCGAATATTCTTCAGAAAGAGAAGAAAATAATCATCTTATTTTGATATTTGCATACTATAATGTATGGGTTTAAGTCACACTGAAAAGGTAAAGCAGGGCTGGAAATTTAGCTCCGTGGTTCCAGCACCTGCCTAGCAAACTGGAGATCCCTGCTTCCATCCCTGGCAACCACATACAACAATACCGGGTGCAGTGACTTACGCTCACCAGCAATCAGTACTGCACACCACAATGCTGGACATGGTAGCTCATGCCTGTAATCCCAGCACTTGGGAGGCAGAGGCAGGAGGATTGCTGAGTTTGAGGCTTGACCCAGCTACATAGGGAGCTCATGGACAGCGGAACTACGAAGTGAGACCCTGA